>VWZD01002478.1:2187856-2240216 GCA_013396695.1 Sakesphorus luctuosus
TTTGCATCAGCAGAATATCACTTTAATTCCGGCTCGGAAGGCGCTCTGGAGGTCACCTCCTCTAACTCTTCTGCCCCTCAGATAGTGGACAGTGTAGGTTGCTCCAGCAAGTTTGAATGTCCTGAGGGATGGCAGTTCCTTGGCATCTGTGGTTCACATGCCAGTGTCTGAGCATGTTTTGGTAGGGAAAAAATAATGCTAGTTTTTAATCAGAATTTCCTGTGCCCGATATTTCCTGTTGCCACAGACCTTTGTCTGCCTCCTCCCCATCTTCCCAGTGGGTGGGTGGCTGTAAACAGGAGTGAGATCTCTGAAAGTCCTGCTTCAGGCAGAATAAACCCAGTTGTCTCAGCCTCTCCTCAGGTGTGGTCGTGTGGCCATGAGCTCTGTCCCCCTGGATCATCCTGGTGGCTTCTGGTGCCCTGATTTGGGGATGTCCATGTCACCCTTGCACTGGGCAGCTGGAAACTGGGTCCAGCTTTCCAGAGGAACTGTCACACAGAGGCACACCAGAGCTCTCAGCCTGGTGATGGCACCTTTACACTAAACTGTGTAAGCCTGGGGCAAAAACTTGTAAATTCTGAGTTACTGGTGATACTTAATGGAAAAAGACCCAGATGGCAGCACCCAACAGTGATGAGGTAACATTTTGGTGGCACAAAATGTAGTGTGGCTGCCATATCAGCAGCCTAATTGTTGCTGAATGTTTTACACTGTAAGGGAAAAACAAAGAAAGGGAAAATCATTTGAGGTGTCTGTGAATCCCTTAGAAACACCCAGAGTAGACTCCGTGTGAAAATGGATGAATGCTCTTGGCTGGAAATGGAGTGACTCAGGGAGAATCAGGAATAAACTGGCCAGAAGGGGTTGGTAGAATGGGAGGGCAACCTTGGAAATGAAAGCAAACAAAAAATAGTTTTGGGAAATAGAAGGGATGATTGTAAAATAAAGCCAAGTGGTTAATGCTATAAACAGATCAACAGGCTAGAAAATGATCTTTCCTCAAATGCTCCTAGTGGATAAGGCAGAGGATAGCTGAGTGCCCAATATACTGACAGCCTGGACACCTTGTGGGAAAGGAAAGAGCAAATCTTGGGTGACATGGAAAGACAACCTGCAGATTTTTCTTTATAGGATATGTGAGGGACATTTAGAGAGAGAAACTTGTCAAAGGTGATGGTGGAGTTGTGTGAGGGATAGGTGTAACCTTCCTTACAGTAATTAAAACCATAAAAAGTAAGCTGTAAATGTGAATATGCTTGATATCTGATGGTGAGAGTGTTCATGGGCTACCTAATGAGAAATGTGTAAGACCC
Source organism: Sakesphorus luctuosus (assembly GCA_013396695.1). Taxonomy (NCBI): domain Eukaryota; kingdom Metazoa; phylum Chordata; class Aves; order Passeriformes; family Thamnophilidae; genus Sakesphorus; species Sakesphorus luctuosus. Next base: position 2,189,173 of record VWZD01002478.1, read on the forward strand.
AGTGCATTTACTGCAATAATAGCTGTGCCAAAACCTGGCAGTGCTTCTGCACTGGATAATCTATTCAGTCCTTAACATACAGCTTTAATTCTGTCTGTATTATATCCCATATGCTTTAAACATAGTTTCCAAGGAATTGGATGAGAAAATCTTATTTGTATTTCTGGCTCTACATCAATTAATTTATTGTGCCTTGTGAAAGGCGAGTGACAATTTCTTTAAGCTCTACATTTAACGAGGAAGCTGCTTCTCAGTGCCCATCCAACTCTGTGATTCCATCACCACTTCTAGAAGCAGCTGGGTTTCATTTGTTTTCTTGAATTACCCTTGTCAGAACTTGTACTGATAAGGGTCAGGACATGTATCCCCATTATGGAAATCTTCTTCTTGAATTCCTTTTACTGTCATGTCAAGCAATCACAGAATAGACACACATTCACTTCACATTTATGGTTTTCACAGGTCTTATGGGAAAATAATTCCACAACCTGTGTACTCCCTGCCCTCCGCTGGGAGGGACACACTGAGCCTCCTGGGATCCTTTCCTGGGATCCTTTGTGGATCACAAGAAATAGCCTGGAAAGGATTTAATTCCAAAATTTCTTCTTGTTTTCCTGAGGCCTTTTAAAGAAAGCTGAATATTTGCATAACTTATTTTGCAAGATGTATTTTTAACTGTTTTCCAATTAAAGTAATAAAAGTGTGTTCAAGGTAAATCAAGAGGAACTGCTAGATATCTTGGATGGTAAAGTTCTCCTTCAGCAGAGTGTTTATGTTGCAGAGATTTTGTTTTTCAGTTTACTGTTGTAAAATTAATTTGTTTCCGTCTTCAACAAGGTACTTCAACATTCCATTTTGCTGACTTGAAGCCACTCTGCATCTTGCATCTGTGCTAAGCAATTAAAACCTCCCCACTAAATACTTTCTGAAGTCTTGAACAAGTAAACATGGATAATAAAACAAAGGCTGCTTCTAGCACAGATGGAATAAGAACTGTTGGGATGACAGATTAAGTTTGTAATATACTTTAATAAATGGCTTTTATTAATGTTGAAAATAAATGAATCTGACTTAGGTACAATATGAAAAAGAAATTAAATTAGTGACATTCATCATATTCATGAGCTGTGGCTGTCCCATCCCTGTGAGTGTCCCAGGCCAGGTTGGACAAGGCTTGGAGCAACCTGGGCTGGTGGGACGTGTCCTCGCCCATGGTAGGGGGTGGAAGGAGATGGTTTTTAAGGTCCTTTCCCACCCAAACAAGTCTGTGATTCCATGATCCTATATCCTATTTCATCCTTACATGTAAAACTTTGATATAAAACTTTTTGAATTAATAGACCTGGACAAAGCTTTTGGAGGTTTTGTCCTACCATCATTTCAGCGACTAGTGGGAATTTTACCAGCTTCCCCTACTTAGAAACAAGGAGCTTTGTGAGCATCAAGCTCCTGCCCCCCAGTCTGTGATAGTTCAGTTTTTAACCAGTACCAGCCTTGGCAGTGATGGTGTGCTGTGCTCTGCTTTGGGAGGGTGGCACTGCTGGGCCTTGGAATGAGGATGGAGCAAGCCAGGAGATTGCATTAAACGGGCATTAAAGGGCAGCTCTTGCAGGGCAGGAGTTGCTTGAGTGGAAATCTATGCTGAGCCTCACATGGAGTTATTACATTGCCATTGCAGTGTCAGAGCTGCTCCGTGGAGACCACATTATTATGTCATGACAGGAGATTACGCCTTGGCACTAAATGGTTTCAGGACAAGCCTGCAGAGACCTAATTATGTTGCCATTGCTGCTTGAGAGGGTTGTTTAACAGTACAGCACTTTTTGTGGGAGCTCACTTATGGTGACAAAACAAAATGAAATTATAACCGTGTATTTTCTGCTAAAAAAAATACCCCAACAAATAAAGAAAAATTGATTATGGTGTCAAATTAAACCATAAATAAACAGTAAATGCTGAATTTACAGTCAACCTAACTTCCCTCTGACTTGCTGTGACTGAAATACACAATAAATAACGGTTGTCTTTACATTCCCACAGCAAATATGTTTTTAATTGTGAAAACAGTTATTACTTCATGCAATCCTAAAGTAACTCTTAGCAGGCAATTTTATGCCCCTGTAATAATGATGGGATTGGTTTCTAAAGACCAGCTCCTGTTCCAAACCCTTTAATGCACCTGATGGCGCTAAACAGAACTTTTGATTGAGGTGTTAAGTGGTCAGCAGCAGGTTAAATTATGAATTTATACACAGTTCTAAGTGTATTAGCAAATTAATTTTAATGTATGTTTTCTTTATCTGGATAGAGAACAAATCTTTTTTGCTATGAAAATGAGATTAATACTAATAACAATCTACCCAGCACGTTTCCCAAGACAGAGGGCAAAGCAAAGGTGAGATCAATTCTTGCAAATGTTTGTTTAGAGTGTCTCTGTGCCTATGAAGATGTTGTTCATTACCTGTTCTATAGATGCAGTGCCTCCTTTAAATTGCTATAGAAAATCGATGCTCCGAGTAGGAGAAAAGACACCCTCCCCTATAAATCACAAGTATAGACTTTACTGCTATAAATTTAATTCAGAAACAATGAAAACAACACAAATATCTCTTTACAATTTTTTACTTAATAGAGAAAAATAGCAAAGGTTTTACAGAACAGCATGAACTTGTACTCAACCAAAATTCCGATTTTCCTGCAAGAAAAAAATAAGATCTAGAATTAAATTTATGAAATATTCATATGCAGGCATTTGCCTGTACATAGATATCTCAATTAACATGTAAATAAGTCTAAATAATTTTTCGCTTATAAAAATCTGCTTTTTATGTATGTAGTCAACTTTTATCTGCAGAAGTCTTCTGTCTCTTAAGTCTTGATCAGCTAAATGGAGGAAGCTGCAACGAGGCACAATTAGCTCTACAAATTGAGGAGTTGGAGAAAATTGGTTGGAGTTAATAAAGCTGGGGTTTGGAGAACAGTAAAGGGAATATAATACTCATCAAGTAATCAATCAACCTTAGCACATACCCTGCTAATTCTGCCTGTCTAATGTATCTATTTTGGTATATCTAATGTATCTATCACTGCAGTACCTACACAGTGTGTGTCAGGCTGAGAAAGCCTCATTAAACATAGGATTTAAAAATTCAAACTAAGGCAATAACTGTTTTCTGTGATACAGAATGGTGGGCTTGGAAGGGACCCCTGGAGATCACCCAGTCCAACCCCATGGCTAAGGCAGGGTCACCTGGAGCAGATGACACAGAAACATGTCCAGGTGTGTTTGGGTTGTTTCCAGGTGGGTTTGGGATGTTTCCAGGTGGGTTTGGGATGTCTCCAGAGAGGGAGACTCCACATCTTCCTTAGGAAGTTGTTCCATGGATAGAAGTTCTTCCTCATGTTGTGGTGGAACTTTTTGGATTTCAGTTTGTGGCCGTTGCTCGTCATCCTCTCACTGAACAGAGTCTGGCACCATCCTCTGGCACCCCTTGGTGATATTGGTGTGGAGTGATGGCATCCCCACTCATACAGAAAACCAGTAAAAAAAAAAAATACACACACAGAGAGAAATTCAGTGATAAATAGCTCTTTGTAGTTGTTTTTTTAAATGAGTGTACTTTCATCACTTGGATAAGTACTGAAACATTTATTTATTTATTTTCTTGCTTGCTCACTCGCTCCTGGTAGTCTGAAAAATTAAAAAGAATGATGTAATCCCTGACCTGGAAAAGTAATTGCTGAGGCATAGCCAAGGATGGGATTGTCACCTGTAGAGCTCTGCACAATGTAAATTGAGATTTCCTGGTGAGCTCCTGCCTGTGTTGCTGTTGACTCCCAGGTGACCAAGGCTCAGGGTGATGCACATCAAGAGTGACAGGTTGAGGAAGGCTGTGATAGAGGCAAGGACCTGGTGGTGATATTTATTTAGAGGAAAAGAAGGGCTGTGTGTCCAAGGGTGGAAAGGTATGGAAGGAAGTGTTGGGAGGGAGATAATCTTGCCTCTTGTGTTTGAGATTAGCGCAGTTATTGAGTAACAGCACAATCGTTAGCATGTAATGACATGTGAGATAGCACAGAATGGGAATGTAAAGACTAAGCCCTTCTCAGAGGAATGTGGATGAAATATTATCATTTTAATTAAGAAAAAATGAATTAGGCTGGGCTAAAAAAATTGGAAACTGCTCTTTAGGGACGAATCTGGGAATGATAAGGGCAGACTTCAGGGAAAGAGTCCCTCCTTCAGCCTGTCTGCAGCATGGGCTCCCAATTTCAGTGAAGGGAGATAGCCAACATTCTCATTTACAGTAATGTCCTAGACAGGGGAAAAAACTCTATGAACCACTTGACACCATTTGTGTAGGACAGAGCTATCTAAACATCAGGTTATTAAAAACATTGCCATGCACAAATATTCATTTTTCCAATAATTTCTCCTCCATCACCTTTTTCCTCTTCCCCCTCCCCAGCCAATTAACTATAAATTGTGTAAATACATCCTCATGATGCATTTACTGTCACTCCAGACAAACAGAAATGACAAATGGTAACCTGCACTATACTGTGATAATGGAATATTATTATTAAAGTTTTTAAGGAATAGACCTGACAAAGAATTTAGATCACAGTTAGAGGAAAATCTGCAAGTTGTAAAGAACAGATGTTGAAGATTAAAATTTCTTGGGGAACAAATATGGCTTGTAAAACATCCTTCCCAAACCTTTCAGGGCATTGTATCTGCTCAGTGAATATACCCCCAAGGTAATCATCCACTTGTACTGAGTCCCTGAATGCAGGAATTCTACACCCATTTTCCCTGGAATATGTTGGCTACTGAAATCCAAAGAACAAATTTTGTTTCTTTCTGGTTGTTTCAATCACCAGAACTCGTTGGTATTTTTAGGTCCAAGAAGTTTGCCCATGGTTTACCAAGTGTGCTCTTTCTGCAACTTTTTTCACTCTTTGGATTCTGAGAAGAGTTTCACTTCTCTACCAAATGTGCAATTCTGGGCCAGAGAACTTTTGTTCTTCACTAGAGAGACAATAATGGCTTCTCCATTGCTCATTAACATATGAATCTCTGAAATTAAAGAATTCCTGCCAGGAATCTGTATATTACCTTAGTTAGTGAAAAACTCCTTATGTTTGATTTCTTGTTTCCTTTGAAAATGCTTTTGGGTCTAATCAAGCCAATTGAATTGTGCAATGAACACAGTTTTTCAAGACAAAAGATTTCACAGCGATCCTGCAGGAAGAGTCTGATCTTTACCTCCTGAAATAAATGATCTTTGTGAAGCTTTCAGAGCTATTGCAGGGAAAATGTTATAATTGAAGAAGTCGTTATGCATGTGATAAACTATGATGAAAAGACATCAAAGCTGATGACTGAGAAGTGAGGAAATGCTGGGATTAATGTTACCTCTACAAATTAATTCAGCCCAGGGTTTATTTGAATGCTTTATACTGTACACACAGTGCATTTAATACTATAATATTGATTACTAGAGCAGTTGTCCAATAACTGGTTCATAGGCTCAAAGTGGGACCTGATTTCTACTCTTTCCACACCTTCAGCACCCCCATTTTGCAACCTGATGGATATTATTTCATGTGAGATGTGAACGTGCTCCAAACTTTATTAGAAAACCTTAATTACACAAACAAGTTGGGCCACTAAATGGTAATTACTGCATGGGATGTTGGAGGATTGGTACCTTCAAGATAAACAGGAGAGCTCGCAGAAATCTGAGCTATGAAATACAACTTTCTTTCTGCTTTTGGCATGTGAGAAGAGAAACTCTGATATAATTGCATGGCATAATTAGATTTTTGCCCTAGTGTAGCATCTATTTGCTTTTTAAAGCATAGAAAACACTCCAAACTTCCTAAAAAATCTTCTCTGGGGTCAAGGAAAGACACACCAAACTCCTGATAATGTACCTTTCCAAACCCAGTGGTTTCCCCATCCCACTTTTCATATATTTCTCTGTTTTGCAGTACTTTTATTGTCTGCTATTTTAGGCTGTTTCCCACTTGAATAAAAGCTGTTGAGAATGCAGGGCCTGTACAGACAGACAATCAGTTCTGTGCCAGGGAAGGTTTAACTATATTACCCTGGAAATTTTATATATTTTAATGCATCAACTTTAATACAAAACTCTAACTTTCCCCGTAAAAGTCTAATTTCTTCCTGATAAACTCAAATTAGTTTCAGATAATTGCTTTTCCAGTCTTCTCCCATACATCTACTGTCAATTTTTTACAGCTCAGTGAGCTATTTCAAATTATGTCTGGTTTGTCTCGCAAAATAAAAATGAGTGATTAAAGATGATGAGTCTTTCTGTATCTAAACCTTTGTTTTTACTTTCTGTGGTACAAATATTTTTCATTTTTCTCTTTTTTTTTGCCATATGTAGTGTCTCCAAGAGCCCTGCTGAAGGCAGAAGGACTCGTGGTTTGTTGCCTGCACAGTTTGTATTCTTTACATAAAATCCTGGAATTCTTTGGGTTGAAAGGGAATTTAAAGACCATTTAGTTCCAAACCCCCTGCTGTGGACACAGATACTTGAAAATACTTTAGATTTATTTTTAACATTTTACTTTTTTCTTTTTCCAACAGACTTTGACCTTGTAGGAATTTCATAGGAGCACAAAAGAAACCAGTTGGTTTGTTTTGAAAGATTAGTGTAAGCTTGGAAGAAAACAATGATATTCAAAACATTATTGCTGAGTAAGTTGAGGAAAAAAATGTTATTTTATATGAAAAAAACCCCAAACAAACAAAACTTTCTTGCTTTTTTTGTTGTTGTTGTTTTGGAAAATGCTCTATAATTCCTTGGGTAGAAATATGAATGTCAGGGTTTGCTTTTTCTGCCTCAGTAAAACATAATAAGCTAATTGTTGCTGATATTTGCTCTTCATTAACAATTTTATTAACCGGAACTTAATATTTCTCCTTTCATTCTGTCTCTGCTTTTAGTGCACACCAACACACAACGCAGTAGCATGTGAAAAATGGTTTATTTGGGGAGTCTTTAATCTCTGTGGGGTAGAAACGAACTTCCCAGTCATTGTTTTTCTCTTCCACATTCTTGGAAAACCAAAGGGTGCTTTGTTTGTGTCTTTTTTCATCACTTTTCTCCTCTTGTGTTGTGTAATATTTTGTATATTTACAGTGTGTTTAATCTGAGATCACAAAGATCATTAATGTAACAGGTTTGCTGTGGATGTGCTTTATGTAAAGAACATGAGGTGGGTTATAAACCCTTATTTTTAAAGAGACATGAATTTAATAAATATCTAATTAATGTGAAAGCTTAATGGGTAAGGACTCAAGTATAAACAGGTCTCAGAACAACAATCTTAACTATTAGTATTATCTAGAACGTGAGAATCATGAGAATTATGGGAATTTTTAATGGAAAAGCTTTAAATCAGCTAATCACTATGAAGAAGAATAATTTAGAATAAGACAATTTCTGATGTCAGAATTATCTGTATTTCTTCCCACAACTGATAAGGTTTATACATATGATCTAAGGAAGATAAAAGGATGGAGATGGAGACAGGCCAGTGTGCCCTTTGTGTGTGCTCAGCATTTATTTGGGGCACAGCGAGATGGGCTGAACCCCAGAACCAACAGTTCTCCCCCTCTGGAAATAAGAGCTGAAAGGAGATTACACTCCAGTTATCTGGAATTCTGCATTACATTTAATTTTACCATTAACTGCCTATGTAAAAAAATCAGAGCACTCTCCCAGTCTGCTTGTTATCTGAGGGAGCTTATTGGGTTCTCAATGTCTAGAAAAACCCCTCAAATATCCTAGGATAAAAATTCAAGTTGCTTCAAAGTAGACTGACCTGTGTTAATCTGACCCTTTGGGCAGAGTTTCATCATCCAGACTTGCCCCAAGGTTTTGTATACAGGAGCTTTTTTGAGAGAAACCAACTTTGGAGTTTCTTTTCCCAAAAAAACGTCATTTTCTGTAGATGTCCCCAGCTCAGAGGAATTTAAGCCCAGTGTGAAGTGGTGCTTGTAGAACTGCAGCTTTAAGGGTGACCTTTAAAATGGGATGATAATTATTTCTTTAACCCTTCTCCTCCGAGGAGTTTCCTTGTTGCATGTCTGCAAATATCCAGCATTATTATCATAAAAAACTCTTACGGCTCCATGGGGATGCCGTTGCCCCTTTAGATTGGAATCAATAATATAAATTTTAATGCTGTTTTAACAAATGTTATGATGCTTCTTCTTGTATATAATGGGCTTCCACACCAGGAAAAATGAGTTTAAAGGCAGATAAAGGATATTCCTGCTAGAATTTTCCTGGCACACAGTTGTTTGGGGGTGCACATTTGTTTTAGCTTTTCTATTTCGGCTCCCATTTCTAGCAGGTGACCAATTTTATTCTTTAGTATTATGCAATTAGCTAATTAGAAATTTGAGACATTGGAAATATAGAGCTTTAATCATAGAAAGTCTTTTGTCTTGAAAGTTTTTGCGCAATATATTTATAATATTATGGCTTGTCCCTACAGGGTGTTGGCCAAACCCCTCCAAAATTAAGTGCAATTTAGAGTGACACATGTGGGTAATTATTTCCTCCTGAAGAACTTTAAAAGGTTCAATGTGTTGCTCAAGTTGGGAATTCACTCCCTTGTTGAGAAGAGTTGCTTGTAATTTAAGAAAACCAGAGACTTCTATTGTACAAATGATAGGATATTGCTCTTTAGGGTTTTTCCTGAATAATGACAAATTATCCATTTTATAGAGAGTTTAATTTGCCTGAATAAGTTTTAGGTTGGTTGGAGTCATTTTCAAATAAAATCTGAAATCAAGATGTTCATCCATTCGTGTTCAGCTGTGAGGGAGAAAAAATATAGATTAGTATAAATCATAATAAATGTGAACACCTTCTGCAAGTCTTCAGAAATGGTTAAATGGAAAATAAAGTGTTATCCTTTCTTCAAGTACTCTAATTATTAAATCAGTAGATTCCTGCTGCAGATATCTTCAATAGGAGAAAAATACCTGATTCAATGTTATATTAAACCCCCACGTAATAAGATAAATAGGAGTGCAAGAGTCATTCCAGCAAATGCTCCAGAGACAAAGGATCAGTTTTATTCTTAATTAAAATAAATCAACTTCATAATGAAGATTTTTACGGCCAGGATACAACAGGAAATGTATAAAATATCTGCAGGAGGTTTCCAAAACATCAGAGTTTATATTTATGGGCAACAGGAACTCCAATGTGGGTCCTTTCCCCTTCCAAAGGTCACCTGGGCTGGAAGGCTCTTTGGTTCCTCCCTGTCCCAAACCCAGGAGGATCAGGATGCTGAATTTGCCAAATTTCAGAAATAAAGCATTTATTTGTGTTAAATCCAAGACCAAGATCCAGACAGATTGGAGTCTAATCTGTACTAACTAAAATTCAATTCTCTGTAGATGCAAATTAAGCGTGTTTGGTTGATGTATAGTCTGTTGCCAGCTAAAATGTTTGCTTTTGTTTAACATAAATCTGCACGTGCATGGACTTCATCTTGGCAATTTGTGACTGTAAAAACAGGAAATATAGAAGTGGAAAATACTGCCTTTTAAGGCACAGGAAAAACCTCCCTTGCATAAAAGCATTAGTAAAATTTAGGAAAAAAAATATAAACCAAGTGAGAATTGTTCTTGATTAGAACAGCCAAAAGCTTTGTGGCAGTAAAGAGTTGGAACAGACTTTGGGAAAAGAGAGGGAAATCAAATTTTCCCTTTTAAATTCCAATATTTTATTTATCAGCTTCTAACAAAAGCTAAAAACACCAGAACATCTGCCTGGGCAGGAGCACCTATTGCCAGATAAAAAATGACACCCGTTTAGACTGTTCTGTGAGTGGAAAACACGTAAGTAATATTATAATATAATATAAGATAAGATAAGATAAGATATGGTAAATATAATATATGGTAAATATTATATATATAATATGATAATATAATATAATATAATATAATAATAGTAAATGACTATTTTCAGTGGGCCCTGTATTCATTTTGACAGAACATTCATAAGTCATTTTTGGTTTGCTTAGAGCACCATTTTTAGTGTCCATCTCCATGCTGAGAATGATTCTCAAGAACTCTTCAAAGGACCCATTTTTCTATCTCAGATGAATTAATAAGTGCTAATTGTGTCCCATGTCATTGCTGTGTTCATTGATGGGATACACACACGTGCCTTTCCAATACAATTACTGAAAATATGAACTAGCAAACATGTTCCCAAGTCTTTAATTGTAACAAACTTAATCTGTCAGATGTTCATCGAAAGCAAAGACATATGGCTATGGGTGATTAATTTCAGATTGCAAATTAGTTGGAGTATTTGGCTTTTTTCGGGGTCTTTCTGTGATTAGTTCTGGATAATCAATACCTACTGGTAATTAATTATTCCAGATAATGCAGCTGGCAACTTTTGCTTCCCAAATTCGGTTTGCCAGTCATTTCTGCCAAGGCTTTTTTAAATTATTTTTTCTGTGAAACTTAAAGTAAGTTTTTAATCAGAAAACTTGGCTTTTTGCTTCCTCTGAATCAATGTCTGTACAAAATAAGGGACCGGGATTTTAATTACAGTTTGACTTATATGTGAGTGTGGCCAATTTAAGGCCTGTGATTTCAGGGTAATGTTGAGCAGCTTTGGCATGAAATTGCTGTTTCTGACATTGCAGTTCTTCAGGCAACTCTGGGGCTGAAAAATCATCTCGGCCTTTTTCTCTTTATGTTCCTGTAAAAGACACTAAATTCTGCCATGGCTTTTTGTTTCCTTTTTCCTAACAGATAAATATCTGCCTTTTCCAGGAGTCAATATTTGGGTCAGGGCAGATGGTTCCTTTTTCCTCCCTCTCCTATTTTTCCCCCACCTTTTATTCTCACAAACAGCACTAAGTCATTACTTCCATGACTGCAAAATGAGCTTTTACAGGGAAGGAATTCTGACATTCCCAGGTGGGTTTTTAGGACCAAACTTTCCACCATGAATTTGAGTCTTTTTCCTCTTTTTTCCTTTCTTTTCTAACAGAAAAGACTAAGAAGGTTCTCCTTGACCCTCCCACAAGAAGTGACACAAAAATACTCATTTATACATAGAAGAGAGAAAACTGATTTATATGAAATAAAAGTCCAGACAACTGAAGCCACAATTGAAGCCCTACTTGCTACAACGATACTAATATTTTTGTTTATGTTTCATGAAAGCTTATTTTTAAGCGTGTGCCTGTTTAACAGACAGGATTATAAGGTTTCAGTTTCTAGAGGGGGGAAATAGACAGTAAAAGGAAGTTTGGAGGTGAAAAATTATAGAAATATAGATTGGTTTGGGTTGGAAGGGACCTTAAACCCCATCAGTTCCACCCCCTGCCATGGGCTCCCACCCTCCCAAGTTTCTCCAAGTCCCATCTAGCCTGGCCATGGACTTTAGCTGACTTTGTTGCTGACTTTCAGTGTTAGGAAAATGTGTAATAATCCCCACTGATGTCCCCACTAAAGACCACGAGTCACCACTGCACTATGTGATTGCTTCCATACCCTCTGCCTGTGCCTTTGAAGGCAGCACCTGTAATTAGACAGCACCAGGAAAGTGTGTGTTTAAAAAGGAAAAAGGTTGTTAGGGAGCCGCTGCTGGAGCAAGTTCAAATATAAAATGTAGATTTAAAATAACGCTTTACTGTAATGAGGAGAAATCATGACAGGAGAATAAAGCCTAAGAAAATATCCTTGGGGCATAAGTGAGATGATTAGAAATATCATTAAAGCTAAAGCATCTGCTTGAATCCTTTGTGAGCCACCCAATTCACCCACATGCACACACAAATGAGGGCTCGGTTTACTAATGCTGCAGTTGGAACACCAAATGTAACACGGTTTGCATTTAAAGAACATGCAGATGAAATATGAGCTGCCTGTGAGACAAGGGAGCCTGAAGGAATGACTGGCTGGGGATCTCCAGGCTCCTGCAAACAGGCAGATGTCCAACAGGAGCAGCAAATGTCACAGCAGGCATCTATTTTACACCACAAAGGGAAAATAAAGAGTGGTTTTAAAGGTTTGCAGGGCAAACAAAACATATTAGCAAAGGTCAGGGGCAAGGTGAGAACCTGAGAACCTGTCTGAGCTAAAGGAAGTGGGCAGAGCAGGAGTGGGGCACCTGCAAACCCAGCTGGGGTTGGGAGAGCTGCAGAACATCTTCCTTCTGCTGGAGGAACCAGCACTGAGTTCACAGCCCCACAAAGGAAAGAGAAACAAGCTGAAAATTCCACTTAGACACGTGGATATTTAACACACATCCCCTTCCTTTCTCAGAGCAAACAGCCCAGTCCCATCCTGGGGGCAGGACATGCAGGTGTGGGAAGCCCTCCTTGAATTCCAGGCTTTGGAATCCCAAACTGCATTTCCTGCTGCCATTAATGTTCTCCACTCACATGGGATGTCTGCACAGACCCCAGTCCAACACGCAGCCAGCTCTTGTCTCATTATCAGCTGCTTCGTTATTGATTTTTAATGATTTCATTAATTTACAATGGAACTCATAAAGTCATTTCTGAATGGGATACTTATGAGTCTTTTTCTCCAGATGATTACTCTGAAACTAGCTAAATAAAGAGAGTAAAGACACAGAAAAGTTTAGATTATTTTCAAACTTACCTTAGGAATCACTGAAAGAACAGAGGAGATCATCTGTGGTCTCCAGGAAATACGAAATTTCATTAAGAATCCATTTCAATTTAGGTTTTTTTATTTAAATGTATTTTTCAACCACCCTGAAACTCCATTTGCAGATCAGTGTACATGTCTGTCCTTAAACTGCAGCAGGTCAACTAAATCAAGACAAGGAATGCTTAGTTTATTCTGATAAAACCGAAAAGAAGACACAGACTTTTTATCTCCATTTAGGGGGAGAAAGCCCAAATTGTGTGTAAATCACTAATGCCTGGGTGTGCTTGCACAGTGGTTGCATGGCAGTTCCTCTTCAGATTTTCTACATAATAGATATTTATATTTATTAGACTCAGAATTTTTACATCATGTATTTTACCACCAACTAATTCGTTCCCCCTTCTGTGAATACACAGGAATAGTAACTTGGAAATCTTTGCCTGCCTTCTCCTGGTCTGCCCCATCATTACTGAACCATTGAAGATGATCTGACCCAGTCTCCTACTTGAAGAAGGATCCAGTTCTGAGACCTGAAAATCTCCAGTGGTCAGATTCCACCACTTCCAGGGCATCATTAGGTCTCCTTGTGGTTCAGGAAAACCAGAGATGAAAGTTAATGGCAGAGAACAGGGGGGGAAAAAGGTGAGTCTTTGTGATTCTCAGGCTGTTTCTGGAAGTCTCTGCTGAGTTGAAACAGCACAAGGTGTGAGGCAGCAGCACAAATTACAAAAAGCTTGGAGGTGGATCTTGTTCCAACAGAACCAGACTGGATTTCAGCCCTTTCCCTACATTTAAAGCATTTCATCAGTTTAAAGTAAGAGAACAGTTTTATGGTGGATGTTCTTAATTCTGTGCTTTTAAAAAGAATTTAAAAAAAAACCCCAAACCTTTACCAAGTCTCTACTGATAAAATGCTCTTCTATGCCTTATCTTTACACATATGTGTTAATCCTTAAGAATTCCTGCATGTGAATGGAAAGTCTGGAATCTAACGAAAGGATAGCTAGAAAATTTCTTTTAGTCATGGTTAAACCTCTTTTCAGAGCAAACCCCAAAGAGTTTAAGAATGCTTTTGCCCTGATTTTTGGGTCTGCTGCAGTGCCTTTGCTGATACATAATTCTTATGATCATTGGTCACAATTCTGTGATCTCCTTCCAGAAGGTCAGCAGCAAAATGATTCCTTTCCCCTAGTGGTTTAACACTTTTGCAACATGGGTTTTGGACACATGACAAGAAAAGAGATGTATTCTTGCCTGTAAATTCCCAGCTTCAAGGGTGGAGTGTTGTGTTATCACAGGCAGAGACTTAGATCTCCTTATTTTGTGATAAATACTTACTGTGTAGTGTTACAGGCTCTCTTGCCATGGTCTTTCTTACCCTATTCTGAAGGAACATGAAAAGTTCATTTCATTGGAATCTTGCCTCCTGCCAAAAGGTGGTTCTGTCTGTGCTTTCAGTCAGCTACAGCTGCAGGATGTATTTCAGAGCTCCGTACATGGTCCACTTACACTCTCACTGGCTCTCCCTGCATTTCTTTAGTGATTGGTGATTGATCATCTCTGATTTGTGTTTATTCAGCTGAGGTTTGTGGCATTAATCTGAGCTTGCACCCTCCAGCCTCTGCTCTCCCCACTTTGTGCTGGACCCTTTGGAATCCTCTGCTACAGCTGCCGATTTCCTTCCATAGCCTTTGGAATCTGACTTGCCAGTGGCACGAAATCCTATTAAAACAAGCCAGTCATACGCACATCCTTATCCCAGGGTCGTTAAATGGTTATACATGCAAAGTAATAGTCCATTAAAGTGTACACTGATATGTGTGGCCATAAAATGCGTGGAGATTGTTTTTAATGCCTCTCAGTCAGAGCAGTATCATCAGTATGTCCCTGAAAGTGCCTGGCAACAGGGTGGCAAAATACTGTTTGCTGCTGGAAACACCCCTCAGCAGGTCAGGATTCTTTCCTTGGTGGAATTCCTCGTTATTGTCACTTTAGGTCTGGTTTGCACACTCTGTCCAGCACCAGGATATGTGTTGGTGACATTCTTTGCTGCTTCAAAGATGTGATTGCACGAGTTATGGGAACCACCCATGTGGTTTTTGCATTCCACACTCAGGGCCAGGTTTATGCCAATCTTGTACCAAGAGAGAGTGAACATCAGTTTCCCAGAAGCATCATGATGGAAAAACCAAGAGGTACAAGTTGTTTTCTACTTCATCTTTTTATTTATTGTGAATTGTTACAGACCTTTTCACACTCATAAGACTTTGGGCTGGTTCCTCACTGCTGACAAATTTCTATCCATAGCCTTAGAATCATAGAATTACAGAATGGATTGGGTTGGAAAAGCCCTCTGAGATCATCAAGTCCAACCCTTGGGCTAACTCCAGTCCCTTTACCAGATCATGGCACACAGTGCCACGGCCAAGCTCAGCTGAAAAACCTCCAGGGATGGGGAATCCACCCCCTCTCTGGGCAGCCCATTCCAATCCCTGAGCACTCTCTCTGCAAAGAAGTTTTTTCTGCTCTCCAACTTCAATTTCCCCTGGCAGAGCTTGAGCCCCCCGTGCCCCCTTGTCCTGAGTGCCTGGGAGAAGAGACCAACCCCCACCTGGCCACAACTTCCCTTACCCCTTCTGTGGCTGGAGAGCTAAAATTCCTTAAATTATCACTTTCTCAGTCGTTAAAAACTGACTTGAAAAACATCAGATGAACAAAAGTCATCTCAGTGTTTATACAGGATGTATTAACAGACCTTCAGTGCTGCTGCCACTTCCAGGCACTCACGTAATAACTGTATGAAAATAAAAATAAACAGTGCTAATAAACTTTGCTATCAGGAATGCAGTCACTCTGATACTTTTAGGCCTGAATCCTGAAGGCTCTAATAATTATATTTAAATGTTCCCAGAGATTTTATTTGTGTTCCTTTTTGAAGGAACAGATTTTTACCCTTAAGGCCCTCTCAAGTCGCAGTGATTTTAATTAGTGACACACAGAGCTTCCTTCAGCTCCCTCCACATGCACTTTTAGGAATGTTTCTCTCAGGGACTTAGATATCTACAGCAGTTTTCTCAAGGCCTGCTGCTGTTTTCCCTTCAGTTTTCCAAGTCCTTCATGACACATAGGACTATTTTTTTCAGAAGGGCTGGAGTTCTCACATTCCTGTGCTTTCAGGTGTGTGTGTGACACCAAACCATTTACTTTGGTCCCTTCTTGTGCTATTTTATGTTACTCACCATTCAGCTTTAAAAGTGTACATGAGTGATAAATTAGCCCCTGGGTGAGAAAGGACAATTGTGCTCCCAAAACCATGTCAGGGTTAGTATGTCTGGGTGTTCTTCTACTCTTGTGTGGTTTGAGCTGCTTCTCCTCCCCTCTGTTTCTTACCCTTGA
Organism: Sakesphorus luctuosus; assembly: GCA_013396695.1. NCBI lineage: Eukaryota > Metazoa > Chordata > Aves > Passeriformes > Thamnophilidae > Sakesphorus > Sakesphorus luctuosus. The sequence goes on from VWZD01002478.1 coordinate 2,205,272, forward strand.
CCTCTCCAGCTCACCACTGAGCTTTGCTAACACTTTCTATAAAGGTATTTGATAAACTCTCATACAAAATTTATGGCTGTGAACAGAGTCTTCAGCAGCAGAGAGAGGACCTTCTGCCTCCTCCTTTTCCTTTTCTGGGCTGTGGTTTTCACATCCTCAACCAGCCCACCCAGAGACCACTCACTCCTGGGGCATCACAGAAAGCAACTCCTCTCTCAGTCTTTGGCACACTTTCATGCACTTAAAGATGTATTTTTTCCCTGTACTTGCTGCTTGAACAGCCAACTCGTACCCAAGGGAGACACATTCAGTCAATTCTCTGGATGAAGAACAGTTCTTGGACCTCAGCTGCAAAGTTTAGATGTTACACCTGAAGAACCAGAAAAGAAAGTCTCTCTTCTCCTTAACAAAGATGAGAAACACACTGGAGTGATGGGCAAAAAGTATGTAGAAGTAGAATTTATCTGGCAGTTTGAAGTGAAATTATTCTAGCAGCATTTCAGAGCATCATTTGATGTAACAATGCAATATAATCATCATTTACACAGGCAGAAAAATTGGCTTTGCACTAACTCCTGAGTAGTAATATTAAAAGCCTCCAAATCTCATTATAATATAGAGACATGAGAGAGTGAAGCAGAAACAGGGGCAGCTGTAATCTCAGTAGATCTGTTATATGTTGAATACTGAACAAAAATTGAACCTGTCATGGATTTTAGAGTCTTTGATTTTATAATGGCATGTTTAATTTGTCAGATTTCCAAGAAACATCATCATTTCTTTAAATGTATATAGATTTGCTTCAGATAGTTAAATTAAAGTGGAAAGGAATCTAGAGTCATTGCTCTGATGTCTCTCTAAGATTGCTGTGTTTACTGATTTATCACAGCACAGAAATAATTTATTTTGCTTATCAAAGTTATATTATCATCAACAAGTGAATCGAAAGAAATCCAAGGTCTCAATCGAAACAAATCCAAGGTCAGTGTTGTGATTATGTTGTCTAAATTCCCAATTTGCATTTCTTTTTCATGCTGGTTGGGTAGGTTTTCATACAGGCAGTTATATGGGTAGTACCTCTTGTAATTCTAGTTTGGTGTGTGAGACATCTTGAGAGAGCAAAGACCCTCCTTTATCTGGGTAAGTCACAAATCAGGTTTGTAAAACATATTTTAAGTTGGATTAGGGGAGGTTCAGTTTGGATATCAGAAACAATCTCTGCACTGAAAGAGTGGCCAAGCCCTGGAAGAGGCTGCCCAGGGTAGTGCTGGAGTCACATCCCTGCAAGTGAGAAAAAACAAGAGATGTGGCACTTTGTGACATGGTTTATAGACAGGGGTGGCTTCAGGTGAAGGTTGGGCTGGATGATCTTGGAGGTCTTTTCCAGCCTGTTTTGGTGTTGGATCACAATTGAAACAGGGATCCTGGATTTTGAATTCATCCTTTCAGCTACACTGAACTCTAAACAGAAGTTAAAATCCTTGTGCTGAGACCTGAGTAGTTTTGATTTTATTTTTTTTTTTTTTAGCACAAATGTGCTGGTTTTGACCTACATACAGACTCCTACCAGTTCTCTCTCATTTTCTTTATAATTCTTGTAAAATAATCTCAGGAGGATATAGGAGCAGGACATTTAAAAGAGTTTATCTACAATTATTAGTTTTCTAATTAAAATAATGTAGACGTGTATAGTTATTAACATGATAAAGAAAAATCCAAAAATACCCTTTTAATCACTAGAGTGTGACTCAATAGGCCTTTTCTGCATTAAAATAATTAAATGAGATCTATAAAGGTCAGAAATGAATCACAGTCTTTTCAGAAAAAGAGGCATTTTAGTTTTGGTGAAGAGGCAAATAATCTGAGAGAGGAATTTTGTTTCTATTATAGATGGGTATGAATTGTTTAAAAGAAAATAAGTATAAGAAATCAGAATTATTTGCGGTTAGATCTTCTTTATTGTGCTCTACAAGTACTTGTTACTTAAATGGGCCTGTGGATTAGATATTTAGAGGAGGAGAAGTGAATTTACACCACCATAAAGTTGAAAAAGTGGCTTGCCTTGATTTGAGAGATTTACTGCAGGTTCATTCTCTTCCTGGTAGTGGTTCCATGTAGCCTGTAGGAGTTTCTTTACACGCTTCTCAACGTAGGGAATTTCTCTTGGCAAAGTACCTTTAAAGCTTTCAGAACCTTGGAATTTAAGGAAAGTCAATCTAAATGTATTTGATTCCTTAGGACACAGAATAATTCGGGTAAAAATACGTGGATAAATATGATATTTATCAAAATTTACTGTCCTTCTCCACAGTTTCTCAGGACTTTGAACCCATTAGACTTTTTCCTAAAGCTTGTGTTTTAATTGAAGATAGTATAAAAAAATTACAAGTCCATCTCAATTATACTTTCAAAGTATAATTTTCTTAACAGAAACATTTCTTTGCAAAATGCAGTATAGTTTTGTGATATATCACCATGTCTTAAAGATTTGGAGAGGTTTGTTCAACAGAATTCCAGACATGCAATAATATCAAATTTGTCCTTTAGTGTGTTAAAACTTTCAATCCAGTGCAAATATTTTTTTAAAAAATTATTTGAATATGTAGAATTTTACTGAAGCATAATTTATTAATGAAAGCCAGAAGAATTTGTATTTTAGTATAAATATTTCTCGGGGAAAAAAATATTTACAGGGAAGCTAAAAAGTCACTTGACTATTTCACGGACACACACATGAAATCATTTCAAGAGAGTTTTTAAGTCTTAAAATTGATCTACACTAAAAGGAAAGGTATCATATGGTTTAGTAAAGACTCAGCTTAAGTGAAAGGTTTTCTATGCTCAACAAAATGCTTTGGTGTTGCTGCATCAATCCGAAATATCTTTTTTCCTGGTCCAGTCAAGATGGTTCCTTAAATGGATATTATTTAAATCTTCTCTTTGTATATAATTCAGAATCCAGAGCTTAAATGCTCTCTAAAGAAATGCAGGAGGGAATTGCAAGTTCACCTTTCACATACTGGCTGTGTCACCATCTCCATAAATACAGCTCTGCCCTCCCTGGAAATGAGTGCAAGACAAACCATCTTTTCCTCTGTTATGCAATAAAGCCAAAGGCAGTTATTTGATGCTGTAATAATGGTCTAAAAGTGACAGAAATTGAATTTTAGCCCATTGTTATAATAACAGAGTTCACCTCCATGAATTTTCATCACCTTAACTGAGCTGTGGTTGCTGTAGAACGAGGGCTGAGGCTGCTTTGCTGTTGCACGAAGGTCCCGTTGTGTTGTGGGTGTTACACCCAGTGTGAGCCATCCTGCTCTGGGGCCACTCACTGGTGCTGGGAGAGAATGCAAAAATTAAATGGAAATATTTCTAACTCCTGAAAGGTAATGGAAGTCTTTCCTGCTTTTTCCTTCACCATTGTCCTCTGTTAAAGGTGAATAGTCTTTTATTCATCTTTTGGTATCTCTTCACCAGCTGCCTGGACAAAGTCCAGCTCTCCTTGGAATGCCAGCCCACTCCCAGTGGAAACAGGAGCATTTGTGGCAAAGGATTGCAAATTCACAGTGTTTCTGTACACCTGGCACTGGGTTTCAACCACCTGAGATAGTTAAAAATGCACAAGTTTTAAATATGCTGAACATATCTTAGAAGAAATGAAAATCACATCCCAGTATAGTGAGGAGAAAACTGTATCGCTGTTTGTGTTTCCTGCCATCATTCACAATATTTAGATATGGCTCTCTCATTTGAACATGTAAATAAACCAGGAAAGGAAGATAGAACTGCTGGAGCAGCTGCTAGAAAAAATTTGAAGAATCACCTGACATTCCTTTTTGAACCAGCAATTTTTATGAGCATTTCCTGAGAGTGTTGTCAATTAAAATACTTTTCTTTACAGATCTGATGCCATGTCCATTTGTAACACTTGACTAAGAAGAAATCCACAGATAAGGTCAGATCTCTGCTTAGCAGCATTTTGGTGTATGATCCCCTTTATGAGTGTGCATCCAGAAAAACCTAGGCAGGAGAAAGAAGTGCAAACAAGAGCTGTGCTTTCCTCAGGGCACTCCCCATCCAAGTAACCATGATTGCAATTAGGGAACAAAGAAATTTCCCTGCCCACGATGCTTAATTAGTGTAGTGTCACACAACTCAAGGCTCACATAGAAGTAAATATTTAGCATAAACAAATAATATTTTTTTTTCAGTTAGCCAGATAACCTTTTAGAGAGGAATGTGACCACAAAATCATTTACCATCCCATATGAGCACTGGGAGGCTTGGACAGAGTAATTACTTTCAACTCATAATAAAGATGGTTTTTTAAGGAGCAGAGTAATATTTGTGTTCAATTGCAGTACAGAAGAAGGAATTAAAAACATAAACATTAGGGGAAGAACAGGAGTCTCTGCAGTGGTTTTCCTGAAAGGAACATTTGTAAATGCACACAAAAGTGATAGTAAAGAAAGGAGATCTATTGACAAGCAAGGAAATGAAAATGAATTAAAAGTGTCAATATTTCCCGTGAGTAATTAAATAAGAGCATTCTTGTGCCTGCTCCTTTCTGGGGGAGGGAGACTGTGGTTCACTGCAGTGCTATAAATTACTGAGAGTCAGGTGAGGCTCCAGTTTGATGGGGGCAGTGGCAGTCTGGGCCTGGGACATGTGCTGAGCTGTTCAGTCAGCCCATCCTGCCCTCTGAGCTGCCAGCCAGGGCCTGAGTGAAACTCAGACCAAAAACCAGCAAATTTATTTTATCTTTGTATTTTAATCCAGGTCATGTTGGGGATCCAGTTTATCCTGCTGCTCCATGAACGTTTAACAATGCAAATCTGGTGTTGTGGCCAGAATGAATGGTACATGAAGAGGCAAAATCTCATTAATTTAATTCCATTAAAAGCCAAATCTTTGGGATTCATGAATAGGATATGTACAAAAGGTATCTTTCCACACAACAGTTAAACACTTTAATGTAAATTGGAATGTGAATCTGAGTGTATGGGTCACATCCTACCCCCCCAACTTGCACTTCTCCAGTTCTCGGGGGATTCCAGAGGAGTTTATTTTCTTTTATTTACCCCTGGGCAGAACAGCAATGCTGGGATTAGAAATACACCCAGATTAGTTTGCAGATGTGCTTGTGTAATCCATATAGACTGTAAGAAAACAATTCCAGAGCAAGATTGTTTCTGTTACAGTGATGCAGATGAGGTTTATCTTTGTAATCCCCAAACTAGATTACTTGCATGCCAGCAAAAGACTTTTTCTTGTTTCTGTAAATTATGGAAAATGTTAACATCAGTCACTTGAGTTCCTGGAAAATGTTCTCAGTTTTGAAATTCTGTTGTGTAAATTAATAGCACCATTCACTAGAGGAAAGTCTTGCAAATGTATTTTGACATCACATAGGTGTAGGAAACTTGTAAGGGAATATATTTTCTTTGAGCAAATACATGTCAAATTAGCTGAGCGGGTTTTAACAAGCGTGTCCTCGTTCCTTCAGGAGCTGAGAAGAGAGTGCTGGATTCTCAAAGCAAATTAGGCACTCAACTCCCCTTAAAACCAGAAATAGATAATAAAAGATATTCTGCTCTTCAAGATTTGAATGAGCTGCAAAATTCTCTTTCATTGTTTAAGAAAATACAGTGGTTTAGTTGCTGCGCTGTATGTCCTTACCTGTCTGTTTGTCTTGCAACTTTTCTTTCAAGATCAGACATTAATTTTTATCCCAGTGGTCTTTAAAACGTGTGGACTTTTCGACAAAAGGCACTTCGGTGTGAAAAGGACTTAATTGCAGTGCTATGTCAACAGCTTAACCTCTTACTCTGAGGCTGGAATAATTTAAGGGTATGGGAACTCCAGTTCTGCTGCTCTGAGTTGGCTTTTGAGATGTTTAACTGTACATTTGAAATAGGTGTTTTCCTGCCTTACCATCCTTGGAGAGGGAAAGTTTTGACAGGGACAGGAGCATTGAAAGCTGTGACAGCCTGTGCAGTGTTTGGCTCACTCTGCCACAGAGAGCCCCAGGCAGGGGCAGAGGGGCACAGTGGTGGGGCCAAGGTGCCCATGTGCCCTTCCAGCAGGGAGCAGCAGTGCAGGGCAGGGCTTGGACAAGGATGTGTACAATGATATCTAACAGCATTCAGGACTCAGGAAATGCTTGGGAAGACAAAGGTGACCTCTGGGACAACCCGAGCTGGTGCCTTCCCACTGAAAGAGGCACTATTGGCTCTTTCTGTGCTAAGAAATAAAGAATAGAGGGAGCTTTGTGATGTTTGTTGGGAATGCATTAGTAAGTTGAAATAAAGATACATGCAAAAAGCTTTTCATAATTTTTTGGATGTATAACCCATGCTGAGCAATAAAATACAGCAGAGATTTTACTGAGGTTTGAGCTGCCCCTTTCCTCAGCTCACACACAGCCCTGGGGTGTGATTTCCCAGCCCACACTGCCCTAGAGAGGTCAATGTCACCCAATGCTCAACTGAGTGACAAAATCACCTTTAGAAAATATTCAAGACATGCTCACCGAGTCATCCTCCAACATTTGGGGCCCCTTAATTTCCTATTGAAAACATGGATAAATAAAAAGGACAAAATACTACAGTATTGTCAGTTTATGCCACATACAGGTTAAAATAGTAATATTTCTTCTTCTTACTTCATCTTTCTTTAGAAATATCAGCTGAGGATTGCACACTTCAAAATAATTGGCCAATATGAGTTGACAGATCTGATCAGAGCAGAAGGGTCACTACCAGATGCCATGAGCCTGATCTTCTGTCTGGAAACAAAGATCACAGGGGACTTGCAAGGACAAAGGAAAAATAGTCACTTCCTCACCTCTGTGGATATTTTCTGACGGAAGAGATAAGAAAAAAAGGTAAGACACTGACTTTAAAATTAGCAAAACTTCCTACATAAAGTCTGTACTACTGAAGTTGATATATAAATTTATTGTTGTTGGTCTAGATCGCAAGAACTTCTATTTTTTCCTGTGCCATTGTAATGCCTCCCAGAGCTGTCTCCCCTGCCTGGGACACTTTTCATCTCTCATCCATGGCAGTCCTCCAAAGGAGGGAGTTGTCATTCCTGGGAAAGACATACCTGAGCTGCATTTTATTCATCCTTTTAGACTGACAGTGATTAATAATCATCCCACATGGGGTAAACTTCATCTGAACAATCTGCTTTGTGTTTGCTCATGAGAGGATCGTGTGAGACTGTAAAACACTGAGGTCATGAAGAGTTATTGAGTCTGGTTTTCTTTTCTCCCCAAGACCTGTCACTGCACTGCAAAAAATCCTTTGATGGGTTTGAAACAATTCATTCTGAAAAAAACCCCATGTTGACACTTATTTGTGTTATTGATATCACCTAAATGTCTTACAAATGCATTTGGTGCCTGTTGCAGAAGCTGAACCCAAGTAGGTTTTTATTTACATCTTACCTTTTGTCTCTTAAAATTTTCTCTTCACTTTTCTCTGCCTTCTCGAAAGGGTTGAACTGCTCCAAGGAGCATTTCATCAGGCTGTGTTTGTATTCATCACACATAAAAATAAACCTCATGCTGGAGCAAAACTGAATTCAGAGGCAAATAAAATGAACTGTTGGGTTCAAACCCTTTACAAAATCTGCCTGTGAATAAATGACAACACTAAACTTAATGGTTTCTTTTTTACCAAAACAAAATTATCCTCCTATTAGAAACAAATCACTGTAATTGGCCAGTCAGACTGCAGAGTAAGTTGCTCATTTTTTTCCTAATAAAATACTTACAAATCTATAATTTTTTTTATGTTTCTTCTGTTCTCACTATATGCTCATAAAGTGTACAAATCATTAACTTAAATATATTTTATTCAGTATAGGAGTAATTTGCTTTATGGCTTATTTTAGGAACAAAGCTTTAGGAAAAAAATTACCCTAAAAGTAATCTTTATTTATCATCTCCTCTGAATTAAGGTATATCCACATTTTAGATCTTGATAACAAAATTAAGACCTGATTGTTCTAATATAAGTTATCAAAAACAAAGTAATCTAATCTAATTTCATGAGCATGGACAATAATTCATGTCTTCCTACAACACATGGGGGTTTTAATAGAAAAATTAATGTTTCATTGGATTTATGCACACAGCAGATGAAATAAATGTGGTTTAAAATGTGTGTAGTTACACTGAATGAACAATTTAGGGGCAATCGATCTGTCACCCACTTTAATCTTTAAAACAAACATGCTATCTAATAGTGGTTTGGAAAATTACATTTGTTTTTTAAACTACTACATCAGAATATGTATCAGATAAAACATTTACTGCCTCTGAATAACTGGCTTACAATAATTTGGAAATAAAACAGGCAATATTTACTGCAGTATTGTAAAAAGTGGAGTTTTTTTAATACATTAGGAAAGATGATACAGGTAAAAGAGTAGACATAAAAATAACATAGAGAGGAAGTGTTGAGATTGCAGATTGGAAGGTACCTGTGGCCTTTGCCTGTACTCATATATGATCCTGATGCACGGGAGCAGAGTAAATATGAAAGCCACAATGAATATATATATTAATATCTTGTTTATCATCCATTTTTTAAATACACATATCCTGCTAAATTCTACATTTCTACCTCCCAGGCCATTTGCAAACTGCAACTGAATGACAGCTCTCTTGCTGACAATTGATGGAAATTCTGATTTTAGCATAATTTTAGGGGATGTGGGAAAAAGTAAAAATGATGCTCAGGTGATGATTCTTTTCACTGCAGAGCAAACCCCAAACCAGAGTCCTTCGAGCCAGATTACACAAGGATTAACGAAAAGAAACTATTTAAAACTGCAAATCTCTTCTATGTTTGTGACCAATATCCACCCAGAAAAACAGCTTATTTCTCCATTTTCAGCCACTGGAAATCTTGAGCCTGAGCGAATGAGGCAGGACAAATTTTAAGGATATGGATAATTATCTTGCACTTAAACATGTGCTTGAGTACATTCCTGGAGCTGAGCCCAATGACCTCACCTCTCTCCCATGAAAGTCCATGGGACAGAAGCCATTTGTGTCTGATACTGCAGGATGTAACTTTTGCCATGTAACTATTAAAAAAATTAAATTTTAACCTCGTCCTGCTAATTCCAGCCATTACTAGAAACGTATTTATGCCACAATTTAAAATGCAGTTTATCACTCTGATGCTGCTTTAAATCTTTGATCATCTTCCCCCTGACATTGTTCTAGACAGCAAATTATCCTCCACTAGATCAGCTGATGTTTCTTCCAGGTCAAAATCACTGAATAGCAGTTCATTTTAAGAATGAAGTCTCTTCTCAAATTTCATTACATTTTAAATGATATTGAAAAAAAAAAGACACTCAAAAGAGACTTATTTTTCAAAATTTTTGGTAGATAAAGTTCTTCAAAGGCAACTAGAGGCAACCTAAAGTGTTGAAAACATTTGCATTACTACTTCTTAATAAAGATCTGCTGGCTATTCCATATTTAAGCATTAGTTTTAAAATATTTCTCCTAATGATTTGTCTATGAAAACATCTAGAGGGTTTCAGGATGTTTTCTTGCCCTTGGTCGATAAACAGATTCCAGTTTTACATTTTCCCCTCATTTCTCAAACCAACAAATAGAATAATGTTATTAATTATTTTCAATTTTAGTATTATTATTGTATTTATTATTATGTATTGGGTTTGCTCATTCTTTTATAATTCTGGAGTGTGTCAGTCTAACAGACTAAAGGGTCAGTCTACCAGACTGTGCAATTTCAGGTGTCTGTATGCCTTGATCCTGTTGATCCTGTTAAAATGTGGAGAGCTGGGAACTTTTTTTATGCCTGCCCACCACCTGCTGGTCTGTCCCCTGCAGAATGGAAATAACTCCCAAAATTGCCGAATCCCAGAATGGTTTGGGTTGGAAAGGAATTTAAAGCCCATCCAGTGCCACCCCCTGCCATGGGCAGAGACGCCTCCCACTGTCCCAGGGTGCTCCAAGCCCTGTCCAACCTGGCCTTGGGAACTGTCAGGGATCCAGGGGCAGCCACAGCTTCTCTGGGCATCCTGTGCCAGGGCCTGCCCACCATCACAAGAAAGAAATCCAAACTAATTTTACCTTCTTTAGCTGAAATCCCTTCTCCTTTGTCCTCTCACTGCTTGCCTTTGCAAAATGTCCCTCTCCAGCTCTCCTGGAGCCCCTTTAGGCACTGAAAGGGGCTCTAAGGTGTCCCCTGAGCCTTCTCTTTTCCAGGTGAACCCCCCCAGCTCTCCCAGCCTGGCTCCAGAGCAGAGTTGCACCTACAGAACATGTTTTCCAAGTTCAGAAGGGTTTTCCTGCTCAGTTCCAAAGCTGGAGATGAACAGCTCAGCTGCCCTGAGCCCACTGAGGGGGTGGAGGGCACAGGCTGAGTTTGGGGCTGCCTTGGCAACCTTTTGGAGACACTGAGTGATAGAACAGCCATGGCAGTTTCAAGGCTCAGGTTTTACTTTCCTTCAATGAAAAACAAAGGGTTGAAATATTGTGCTGAGTGTCTTCAAGCAGTGAGCACAGTTGAACTTGCTGCATGAATTCCTTGGATGGAGCCAGGGACATAAACCTGAGTGCAGGTGGCACCTGGCTGGCAGTGCCCAGGTGGGAGCAGTGGTTTGGCAGATCCAGGATGCTGGAGGGGGTGGGGGCTGGGGCTGTTTTTCCCTCAGTTCCCTTTCACCATTTCTCAGACAATTATTTTTAGCACAGAAAAAAAAAAAAGGCGAAAACAAAGTATTAAATTGTATTGGCATGCACATTTCAAGCTTAATTTAGACTATTAAACCATGTCTTATGCAAATAGAGGAGTAGCTAATTATCATAATGTTGATTTAAAAAATGAAGAATTTTCTTTTAGTAAGAGATGTGCAAATCCAATTCATAGATATATGAAAAAGTAATATATACATATATTTATGTCATACTTTCCAGCAATATCTTGACACATAGAATGCCTTCCAGTGACCAGAAGTGTTTCTGAATCTGCCAGTTCTGCTGAGCCCTGTTGTCAGAAACCAAACTATTTCATATTTCACTTCAACCAGAGACATGTCATGAATCACAGAATAATCCAGTGCTACTTGTGTTTTTATTATCTTACTGTTCTTTGCTCTCATATTTCCTGTCATAACATGTTAAGTTGTACTTTTATATGACTGTTACTTTAGACTAGATTTAAACTAGTATAAATTTATCTGAAAAATAGTTCTATGAAGATTATTGATATCTTAGCCCTATTCATGAGCAGTAACCAGATATAGGGAAGATTGAAGTCTATTCAAAACACACACACAAACCTATATAAAATAATACAAGGTCACAAAGTTTTCTGAATGGTCGATCTCACAGTTAAATTTTCTCATTCCATAAAAGCCCAAAATGTCTAGAAAAATGTGGCAATATGGATTTATTTGTTTGTTTGTTCATTTATTTCCTAAGTGGATCGACTTACACAAACCCAAAGATGTAATGACTGTAAATTCCTGGAAACCCGAGGCCTGTTGACTGTACTCTGACTTTATTTCTCTAATGGAAAATGCAAGGAGTCAAAGTTTTCATTTAGACTGTTGGTTAATAGCCTTGGCAATTTTTATTGTACAACAGTTACGGTTTTAATTGCTGGATGCATCCTGAGCAATGCTGGGCAATAAAAAATAGGAAGATGTGCTTTTATCAAGCCTGACTCACTTAATAACCTTGAGTTTAATATGGATTTATCCAGCCCTTCTATTTATCTCTTATGGCAACTTTCGGTAAATACTAATAAGTCATGAGATGCCACTGAGTGAGGCTTTTGTACACTTTGCTTCCTGAGTCTCCTCTGAAGCTTCAAGCAGAAATTCCTGAGTTTCCTCTGAAGCTTCAAGCAGAAATTCCTGAGTCTCCTCTGAAGCTTCAAGCAGAAATTTGCAGAGCTGTTGATATTTGTAAGTTCAATTTGCAAAGCTGTGACATCCAGAACTGTTTCCATTGGAAAATCCATGGGTCTGCCAGTGGTGTTTTCAGTGTTTTTTGAGAGAGAAACTTCAGCTGTACTCCTTGTTCAGATTAGAAATGCCAGGTTTCTGCAGAAAATATTTACTTAATATGCCAGGCATAAAGTGAAATGACACCAAATTGCTCTTTGAAAACATGGAAAATGCGTAAATTTGTGTCCATAATCCAGGCATTTCATTCCCCTTTGATCTCATTGGAGCCTCCCTTCACCTTCACTACTTTTCTCTGGGAATCTCACTTTAAAATTTCCTTTTCTGCTTCCTGGCACTTTTCTGAAGGTGTTGTGTTGCTCCACATGAGGACAGCAGGAGTAGAAAAGCAGCTTTCTGTTCTTGCTTTGTGGTGTTTTCTGCTACAGCATAAAGGAATGTTGGCTCTTCACCTTGAGATGCTCCTGAGAGTGCAATTTTGACCAGAAACCGTTGCCTTTAATCAGCAGCTATGGAAATGCAGAGTGGAATTTCAATTACTGATCACAGAAGGAGAGAAAAAACTTGTCTACCAAAAGTCTGTCTTCCAGCAAAGAGGTAAGAGGGCAGCCCTGACCTGCACAGCAACAAGAAATGCTCAGCCTTTTGGGGACATGCCTTGTGAAGTGCTGCATAAGCATTTCATTCTGATGGATAAGACACAGAGGAGGAAATGTGAAGCTCAGGCTGTTGGAGCAAATTAGATGTCAAATCTTTTGACACCAACATATCTAGACAGGCAGAGAAAAGCCTCAGCATAGAGGTGACACTTGTGAACTGCTTGCTGGTTGCAGGGGGGCCACACGGAGCCCATTTCTTTGTGTCTGGAGAATGTGAAGCCCCTGCTCCAAGTGTCAGCACCTGTCTCCCAGCAGGTCCTCCTGGTTTAGCAGGAGTCACTCCTCATCATCCAAGTCCATTAATCACATTTCAGGAGGCCAATTTCCTGCAGCAGCTCTCCATTTCTTCCAGGGATTCGAGACAGATTTAATTTTTCCCCTGAATGCATTAACCTGAAGGAGCAGCCTACTTAATTAAAACAGATATTGTTTCACTGTCTTTAAATATGCAAATGTCTTTATTAGACTAGGTGTCATGTGCTGTACTTTCCTGCTTAATTAATCTCAACCTCAGCTTAATTTGCCTCAATGGGAATAAAACTCTCCCATTTATTTTTGGTGACTTACCTCAATCCCTCCACCACAACAGGCTGGTTTTCATGAGTAATCTCTTTTCCTACGTGGAGCAGATAATCTGTGCAACACTAAATATATTTTGTGTAAGTGTCTAAGACATGACACACATATCCAGGTAGGTCCCACTGGGTTGTAGTTGAGCTTTTGGGGTTGCAGAGAGTTGGGGAGGTGGATCCCTGCCACGTGGGGTTCAGCAGCATCACTGGGCTCCACAGCTCTGTGCCTAAAGGGGGATGGAGGTTTTCATCTTTGAGATTTATTTAGTCCCCACCTAAGGATGGGAACTAAGGACTAATTTTCTAGTTTTTGGAAATACCTTTGATGTGTTAAAATAGCAGAATAGGATTCCCAAAGGAAGAAAGATAAGTTCAAAAGATAGGTGTGGGGCTTTGTTTTGTTTAAACTTTTCTCTTACATATTTTGCCACTGTACTTGTTGGGTTCTTGAGCAAGGAAAAGAGTGAGATAAATCAGTGTTGAGGCTGAATTGTCCTTCAATTGACTGTGTGCTGTCACCTATTGGAAAGCTCCTCCTGAAAGCCTTCTCTGAAGTTTTTTTTTTATGTTTTCCAGACATTTCAGTGGTGCTGAGTCAGCTGAGTTGCACAAGCTCCCTGTAAGCAGGACATGCTCTCTGTCCCAGCCCCTGAGGTGGATCATGCTCATCTCTTACATATTTATGGTATGACAATCTTCAGGGCTTTTTGTCTCTCCAGAATAAGTTGATTATCTGAGTTATTATAAGACTTGATGTTTCCATAGGTTTTATCCAGAAGGATTCACCCCTGTGTTGACTGTGCCGTTCAGGACTGGCACACAGAAAGGAACACACTCCCTCTGGGTCTTGCCTCTGCTTGGTTCTTTTCTGCAGTCATGGAGAAATGTTTATAATTTAGTCTTCATTTGTGTCTCACTCTCTATTTGTTACTTGGTGTCTTGTGCCCCTTGACTTTGCAGCTATTGCTATTCTGAGCCCAATTCTTCTTCCTTTATTTGTTGTTTTTAGATATTAATACGATATAGTGTAGGAAATGTTTGGGCTTGGTCTCTCAGCTCTTGTATTTGATGGCATTGCCTTTTGACTCATCTTCTTCCCAACACCCAGGCATCTTCTCTATTTCTGGTCTCTTTGCTCTCTTTCTGCCCCTGTTTTAGGAAATCTGGGGGTAGTTCTGCAGCTGGCTCTGGTAGTTGGAGGATTCATTAACCACCTAAAGAAACTAGAGCCTTTTCAAGTCATGCATGGAGTAAAGGCAAAGTCTGTTCCATGCATTTGACAAGAACAAAAGCTATTCTTCTCCTTTGTGTAACACTAAATATCTCATACATGTAAGAAGCCCAAAAATCTCATTGTACAATCCATTCTTTTCATCAGTGTGTCATCTGAAGTGTCTGTTGCCTTCTGTCTGTTGCCATATCTGTTCTGTCACAGAAGATTTTTGGACAAATTTTGTGCCTGCTGTTAACTTTGTAATTACAAATAACACTCAATGCATAATTATGACTTAGTTTACATGATAATAGGGAATATTTGCATGGAATAATTGTCTTGGATGACAATTGTATTTGAGTAATTACACTGCAAGGCCAGATTCTGATCCCATTTACATTTTAACAAATCTGGAAGGCATGATATTGCTGTTGGTCCAAAATAACTTCTGTAACTGAGATGGATTGCTGGACCACAGTTCCTGCTTCATACACATGCAAGAATCCTGCTGGTGTCAATATTATTCATATGAAGATTTAAGTATTCATAAAGCTTCTAGAAAATAAAGTTAATTAACCATCTCACAATGAATCACAACTTGAGATTGAAATAAAATGCTCCAATATCTTCTTGCACCTCCATGAAATTTGTATCAATAAACAGAACTGGCTTACTTTGACCTTATTTTTCAATTTAATTTTGTTAGAATTCCAATTAAACAGACCTAACCCCACATACTTTGACATCCTGCTGTATTGGCATCCAATCTGGGTAAATACTTCCACTCACCCAGTATTGTGAACTTGTCAGAGCTCTGTCACGTGGCAGAAAGTAATTTGTTAGGCTCAAAATTCGTTACACAAACAAATCAATGAGCTCCTAATAGTGGTTATTGGGCTTCTTTATTTGACTCCTTACTTGTCTCTCCCTTGGAATTACTCTGCACATTAAAACACTAATCAATACAGCGATACTTCAACTTAGTTTGGACAGCTGTTGGCTCTGAGGACCTTGTGAACTTCTCAGCCAGTTTTCCAAAAGGAATTTTCTGTGTCTGTTTTGTCTGGGGTAGTTTTATACCTTCCTCCTGGTATTTTCATAGCATCTCCCTCCCTTTCCAGCACAGCAGGAAGTACAAACCTCCAGTTCAATGCAAGAGATCCATTTTTGTATGCACCTGGAATTTTCTAATAGATTAGAAAACCTGGAATCTGAGGTTTCATCCCCATTTTCTTCAAATTTCTTTGGAGTATCTGTAACTCAACCTAAAGTTCAGTATTTAGGAAATACAAAAATAGAAATTATACGTTTATATATCTGTGGACAAGTGAATATTGTATTTATAATGGAATGGGAGAGACCAAACAAAGTCTACTTTTTGTAAGTAACAAAGAAATTCTAAAGTAAATGTTAGAAGAAATAGAAGTCAATAACAGCTGTTGGAAAGAGCATGAACTGTGACAAGAGCCTGTGACCTCTGACAGTCCCTTAACTGAGGAGCATCATCCTATTAGTGCATTTGGGTTTAAAGCCTGTATTACAGGAGTGCTGGAAACAGGAGCCAAGGAAGTTTCAGTCCCATTTATTTTAATCTCCATTGTAAAGGGATTTATAATAATGGAACACAATTACATTAGCCCACAAGATTTTAGAAGAGAACTGATATATAATTCCATTCTATATCGTTTGTAGTTGTCTAACTAATTAGCAATTAGAAATAATTCCCTTTGGATTAATTGCTTAGATAGCATTCAGAATATAAATCTTGTCTCATAACATTTATATTACTCAGACTGAAAAACCAACTTTGATTTTATCCTTGGCTGCCTTTGAACCCAGGCCACTGAACCAAAGTGATACAAATCACCTATTCCTACCCAACTTCTCCTCCACTCTTGTGCCATTCTGTATTCTTTTGATTTAAACTTCATCCTAATCCTAATTACGGAGAAGGAATTTTAGTCAAAATAAAAATAATTGCTTCCAAATAGATTAATGCAATTAGTTTCTTCCACTGAAATATCAAAGACCTCAAATGCTCTGTGAAGATACACTAAACTTAGGTTTATGTGCAGTGTTTCTGGGCATAAGACTCTTCTGAATGCCCTGTGTGGTGTCTCTTAACTCTCTATTGGTTTAAATTAGAATTCATTAAATATAATTCTTAATTTCCATAACACAAAATCTTTCAGGAGGATAATACATCATTCCACAGCCAAAGAGTTTCAAAAGATCATACAGGTGACTTCTTATCACTATTTGGAAAATAAAGGAACTAAATCATAGCCCATTTTCTGTTTAGTAAAGAGCCTCCAGCCGTGGAAAGCTGCTGCCAAGACCTTGCTTTCTAAAAAGACAAAAAATTCAAAAGGCAGTTTAGCAAAGGACTTGGATAGAAACTGGAATGTCTGTTCTTTACCTTCCTGTACTTGTGCTTATAAAGCCTGAGCTGCCTTGGGGTGGGAATTGTTGGCTCCTCTCCTGGGAGAAACCACAGTCTCTGACAGGGAGTGAAGAGCAGGTGAGGAGGGAGACCAAAGGACAGGGACAGGAGTGGCAGTGGTGCAGCCAGCCTTCACCCTCACCATCCCCACCATCATCCTCACCATCCTCATCATCCTCATCCTCACCTTTGGTCTGCATCCCCCTCTAAAGCTTCCCTGGTGGGAAAGCACCACTGCATTTGCAGGGAAGAGTAAGAAGTGCCCAGAGCACCAAATAAAAGCAACAGTTATCCTTTTGCAAGAGAAATTCTCAAGAATTGTCACACTTCAGTCTTTGCTCCTCTGTCCCTCCAGTTGTTTACTAATTATTAGGAATAAAAAGGAAATTATAAGGAATAAAGAGCAAATATTGCCGAAACAAATGAAAGTGCAGTGGTGTATTTCCCATGTAAAAGGAGGGGCTTGTGGCACAGTAATAAAATACTGTGGGAAGTGGTGGAGGAAAATCTGCATCATAACTGCTACATAGATTAACAGTGTCTGCAAATTGCCTAAAGGAAACCTAGTGTTTGTTTCCCAAACAGTTGCACTGAGGAGAATACATTACCCAATTAAGATGAAAGGGATAACAATCTTGGTGAATTGTTATTGTAGAAAATAAAGAATATTGCAGTAATGGAACTTAATTTTATCCTTATATGTATTTAAATTGCCTTTTATATACAACCATATATTTATTTGAAATAGATTTAAATGCAAACATAAACATGTTGTAATGCTTTGCAGAGCCTTAAAATCATTAAAAAAATAACGTTAAAGAAATATTCATTTCCTTTCATTGCTAGGAAAAACTGGAAATTATCTGCATTTTTGATCTATATGTTGCAATTCCTGTTGTCTCCAGACTAATTCAGCCCTCCAGAATCCAAATGCTTTACTGGGCTTAGGAGCAAGGCCCTGGAGGAAAAGGAAAATTCCTGAAATGGGGAAGGGAGGGAGTGTATAATGTGTGAGTTCCCAATTCTTCTCATTTGAGGAAAATACAAGTGTATTTCCAGGTCATCACTCCCGTGGAAACAGGTGGAATCTCCAAAGCAGTGAATATTTGGCATGTTGAGTTGGTTTGTTGGCTTTGGGTTTACACAACACCCAGTTTCACTTTGTTTTCTTGTCTTTCCAGTTGGTCCCAACCAACAGGTCCCTGAGATCCCTCCCTGGAGCTGCCATTTCTCTGTAGAGCTCGAAGTCAGTGTTAGGATTAAGCTGTGAGGTTTGCTCACAGCTCTGCTGGAAACTCTCACAGACCTTAAATCCAACAGTTTGGGGGTGTCCCTTTGACCATGTGCCATGTTTTCATGGACTTGTTCTGAGCTCAGCAAAATTATAAAGTCCTTGGCAATTAAAACTGTAGCCCCTCATTGTCAACAATATCAGGGAGTGAAAAGAGTTTAAAATACAGTGACTGCAAACGTGGCATCAAAGCACTGGGGAGAAGGACTGTCTGTACTTGTGTGAATCCAGAGCACCTCACCATAGGCATGTGTTTCTCTGAAGACCAGCTGAAAACAGGAGTGTGCCACATGGGGAGAGGAACCAGAGCTGGTCCCACTCCTGGACCTCAGATGGTTTGTCTGGAAAATGGAGCTACCAAAGCCCAGGGGACGAAGGGAAGGAGAAAGGAGCTCCACCTGCTTCTAGGCATGTGGTGAGTGAGTAAAGGAGAGGCTGAACCCAACCCTTCAGGGAAACAATCACTGCTAAAGATGTCTATGTCCAATTTATGGCACTTCACCATAAACTGGTCTTCAATTTGCCTTTTTGTTTTTAAATTAATGGAAAGTATTTTAAGTTTTTTCTAAGTACTGTTTTTTGAATAAGAGCATCTTGGGTTGGTTGAAAAGCACCTCTGGAGCTGCCTGAGGTTGAAGGTGATTTATGAGGAAATCAGTGTGAGGGTGCAATTTGTGTGGGAATTGTCAAATCTAATTTACATCCTGTGATTGTATGCAAAAATAATGCAGTGCATGTATATGAGATGCAGGTGTATGTATGTGGGGGAGATATATCTCTTATTTTTCTGAAGAGCATATGTGAACACACATTAAACTTGCAAAATGCAATTACTCTGTTTTCAACGAAATGACCAGCTATTTACTCTTAATAATTTTTTTATATATATATTGCTATTCTTTAATGTTTTGGGACACTGAACTTGAGTTATTTTTGCTGTTTGCTGCATGAAAGCCACGTTGTGCTAAAAATGCAACTGCCTCTGTATATCATATATTGACACGTTGTCTTTTCATTTTCAAATTTTATTTCTCCTAAAACACTAATTTTTTTTCTCTACTCAAAAGACCTACTTTCCCCAAAGGCAAATTTTTCAACAAGTGTTGACAGCTGTTAATATTTCCAAGTATTAGAGACATTTCTGGACAAGGTTTTTTGGAATGTGAGACATCAGTGAAGTTTCTTTATCTGTGTA
Source organism: Sakesphorus luctuosus (assembly GCA_013396695.1). NCBI lineage: Eukaryota > Metazoa > Chordata > Aves > Passeriformes > Thamnophilidae > Sakesphorus > Sakesphorus luctuosus. The sequence goes on from VWZD01002478.1 coordinate 2,224,615, forward strand.
CACAATGAGTTTTACAAAGAAAGTATCACTTTTCTGAACAAAAGCTGTGTTGCCTCATTAAAGGTATCTCATTTATTCAAGTGCCTTCTAATACATGGAGGTTTTATTACAAATCCTGCTAGTTTGCATGATAAGCAGCCAGACTTCCTTGCTGTAATTTTCCATATCTCTGCCACAGTTGTCTTTGTGGGAAATTGGTGTCATATTTGCCCCTGGCACTGAAATATCTTTGTCTGTTATTGAGTCAGATTTGAGTTAAATTGCAGTGAATGATTCAACTGTTTCATGCTTGAATTTTTTTAGAACTCCTGGATAAAATCCTAGTCTGAGCTGGAGATTGCTCTTCAAAATTCTGCTGAATTTGCTCTGTGGTCTCTCCTACCAGGACTTGAGTTTAAGACACAATTTCATTGTTTCCATATACTGTGCCAGAGTTTTCCTTTTCCACATTCTTCACTTAGGAATTACTTCCATTTTTTGAAGGATGCTCTAATTGGTTTATTGTCCCTTTCTGATTTCTTTAACCACAGTGGAATTTATATTGCTTTGCTTATTCTGTGTGGAGGTGACTCTCTCACTTTCTTTACTTTGGAGGTACAGGAGGAATTTGGAGGTTCCTCCTTCACTCTGCCCCATTGGTGTAAGTTTTTTCTTAGAATTCATGTCACTGCTGCTCATCCCAGAAAATGTTCTTAAACAACTTCAAGGTAATTCAAATAAGTGATTTTAAATAACATAAAATAACTTATTTAGCAGAGTATTTATGTGAGCCTTGCAAAGCTTTTATTTGGAGATGAGAAAGCTGAAAAATGCTCCTGTTTTTTCTGGTTTTTAGACAAGTGTTTTGATTTTGTTGCTTCATTACAAACCTGGAGCATGTTCTCATTCTTACTCAGTTTGGACTAGCAGAAAGCTTTGTGTTTGAATACAGGCACTGGCATTGAGATCTCACTGTCATAAAGAACCCTCAAGATTAAAGACAGAAAAGTAAAGTTTTCCCTTGAGTTTACATGATTTCTGTGGTTAAAGTTGAGAGTTGCATTTTCCCTAAAATTTACAGTTTAGTAGTAACATAATTTTCACACAATAATTCATAGAATAAACATCCATTCCAATCCATCTAGATATATAATAATAAAAATACTATTTCTAGGAAGGATACTTGTCCAGATACCCGAAAGAAGATCATTTGCGGGGCATTAGAGTAACAATTTACTGTTCACATCAACCCATTGAACTTTATGGAAAGAACTCCATTTTCTCTTGGAATTATGGAGAGATTTTGAAAGCTGTGGCCATGCTATTGAACAGAAATAATAATGTTGCTGAAATCTCCTGCAGTGCAGTTGGCAGAGTGGGAAGTTGCCTGTGAGATCCAGGGATTCTTGGGACACCATCGGCTGCTTAACTGCTGGAAAGGGGGTGAGATAAGAGGATTCTTCCTCTGAGTTATAAAATATCTTGCCCTTGATGACCTTGGAGGTCTTTTCCAACCTTTATGAACCAATAAAAAACACTGAATGTGTAGAAACATGTGAAAGTTCCCCAGGAATGCAGACCCAGATGTGTGTCTGAGCCCCGCTGAGCAGCCACGTGTCCATCACAGTCCTGGGCTGCAGTTGCCAAGAAGTTTTATTTCATGTATTTCATTGATTCTGACAATTATATTCTGAACAAGCCTTTCTGGAGATGATTCTGGTTTATGTTGTGCTGGGGATGTCATGTGAGTGCTGTGGAGAGGAATTCAAGGAATTGGTGAAACAAAAATCCTTCTACTTTCCTTTCTTTGCTTAAGTTTCTGTAGTTTTGTGTTAATATGAACAAACTTTCATAAATATCAAGTAACTAAAGTAAGACTTTGATAGGAAAGAATGGTTTACCCAAGCAAATAATATAAAGAAGTTGGTAAACCAAGATTTCTCGAGATGGAACATCTTACTGGCTGATTAGCTGTCACTCTGAAACACAAAGCAGAACTTATTTTATCTCATATAATGCAAGATGATGTCATTAGCTCTCTTTCTGGAATGAAATACAAGACAATTTTAATTAGGGAGAAAAACAGGATACAAGAAAAAGGAGTTATGTGTGGTTAATCCAGCATTAAAATATGATACAAATAAAATATGCTTCATGCTTAGCTAACACTAAAAACAGCTTAAGGAGGTAGTTTATGCACTATTTTTCTAGATCAATAGCCTACTTTGTAGTCATGTAACAGCAGCTGTTTCATAGGAATAGTCTCATCAAAATTCTGACAGCAGCAATTTTAAAAAATGCTTGAATTATTATTTCTTGGTTGCTCATCAGAAAAAGGCACAGTTTGGATGTTTATGATGTGCTGCTGGCACAGGCAGAACGTGAGATGTGGAACTGCACCACTTGAAGGAGAGTCTTGTGCTGCTCAGGAAAACTGTGGGAGTTGCCTTTGCACAGAGGTTTGAGAGAAAGGAGCAGAGTTCCAGTGGGAATGTGCCACCACCCCATCCCAGCTATGCAATTCCTCAGTCAGGTGCTCAGGAGCAGGTGATTCATAACCCTCTGCACCTGTGGAATTGAATATCGACTTTGGAAACCTTGTGTATCAACATCCTACAATTATCCCATCTTGATTGTCTTTCAGCCTGTTTGCGCTTGCAGACATTGCTAATATTTGATGAGAATGAATCTAAAGCATGAATTGCTGTGCTGCTGGTCTCAAGATTACCCCCTTTGCATAATGAATGTTTCCAAAATGAAGCATCCCTTTCATTCTGCTTGAGAAAATAAACTTATTTTCGGACTAGTTACTGTTTTCCAAAAGGCAAACACCAGTGTGGGGAGATAACTTGCAGGGAATATTATTCCTATATGAAGCTCTATCTTTTGGCAAGAGATAACAAGAACCATTCCATGTGGTAGTGTTAAGTCTGTTTGCCAATATATTTATGTGTTTATTCAGATTCTTCCTTGGGAACCTCACACATTTCCTTTTAAACTATTTCTATATAGAAACAAAGGTTAAAGTTTCAACTCTGCCATTATCAGTGCATCCACTTTTTGAAAGAAATTGTGTCTGTAGATTAAAACCAAAGATGTCTCCAGTGCGTGCTACTCTCCTGACTTGATTTGTCTCTGAAAGGATGGCCTAAGTTCCTCAACAATGCATATTTCTTCCTGTTCCTGTGTTTTCACACATCCTCTCTGTGCATCTTCTTTCTGGCAGAGACTGTTAATTTTCCCTCTCTTGAGCATCATACTCTGGGTCTTAAATTATTACTCAGTGTTCCACATAACTTAATCCTCTCTGCTGCATGTTATTCCCAGTTCCTTCTTTCTTAACCTGTTGCATTCCAGGCAATCCACTTCCTTTGTTATTCTTGTCATTCCCTCCTCTGTTTATTCTTCAGTTAAACTAGTTCTCCTTTTCCTTCCATCCTTCTGCGCTCACTTCCTCTTCCAGTCCTGTCTCTTCCTTAATATACTCACACACTTCTTTGGGACTTCTCTAGATAATGTTATTTTATTTGTAAAACACAAAAGCAATGGCTTATTCATATTAAAACTGCAGATTACAGAGCATGTTTACCCACATCCTGCAAATGGAATGAAAGGGGGCAGTTCCTACAGACCACAGGACATCTAAAGATGTCCCATGTCCCACATTTCTAGGGATTGTTTTGTGTTGTTCCATTTTAAGCCCTGGTGCTGAGGGATGTTGCTGGGCATAAGACAGAGGAAAACAAAGCTCACTGTTTATTAATTGGGATTGTATAACTGGAAAGAATAATGAATTCCCCAATTTTCTGGCTGAACTGCTGAGTTTGTTTAATGGTGAATGTTTAATGTATGGAAATACATTAGAAGCTGCCAATGGAATGAAGTTGCTAATAGGAATTTTACTTGAATTCAAGTGTATTGATGATACAGGTCTAAGGACTAATTTGATCTCCTTTCAGATTACTGGGATTGGCTTGTGCAGAGGCAAAGATGTCTCCATCAATCCCTGCCAACCTGAAAAAAAACTCTTAGGCAGCTACACATTCTTTGGGATTCGAGGCTACAAGACCTAATTTTGGACTGTGCCATTAATTGTCTGATTTGAAATATATTAATATTGTCTCACAAATAGCAAAATTTAGACACAGGAAACTTCTAATTGTCCCATCACATTCGAAGTGTTCCAGTGCTGGTTTAAATCCACAGGACCTGATGAATCATGTTGGCATTTTATTCCCATATCCAGCACTATGACAGGTCCATACACTCCCTATTTGTTACTAAGCAGTAACAAATGTCTCCTGTGGTGTTTATTTACTGCTGTGGCTCCTCTGATGTATATTTTAAAAAGAAAATCACAGAATTCTCATGATGAAGCATTTGCAGTTTTGTGTTTTTACCAGTTTCAGTCACGATCATTTGTTTTGCAGAGGGTGGTTTCAAACCTATCAGCTATTGGAAGTTTAATTTAAAAACATTAAAGCAAGTCATCTATGATGGCTGCTACTTCTGCATTCATTTAATGGAGCTTTTAGCTGGATCACTGTATTATTGGCTTCCTTTTTTTAAGTACTTAGAATGTATTATTGCTTTAATGCACTTCATGGAACATTGCAAAACACTCAAATTATTTTACTAATGCTAAGCAAGGGTTGCTGCATTATTAAACACCAGAGGGTAGGCAAATTAGTAGAAACACGAGTTTAAAGCACATTGTTCAGGTGTCTCAATGTTTATATATCATGGCAATAACACAGAAATTTATAGAAGTGCAACATTACCAGTAGAGTGTATTCTAAGTTCAGATATTAGTGTAGTTCAAAGTCATCTTTAGTTTCAGCTTTGTTCTAATTTCTGATACATCATTTCATCCCCAAATGAGCTGAATTAAAGATGTAAACTGCAGGAAGTAGTGCGTGCTCTGCAAAAGCAAAGTTGACTCTACAACTGCTCCAGCTATTTTGGCCCCCTGTTTATAACCTGTGAAAAGCTCCCCAGCTTTGTTATTCCAAATGATGGGTCCTGTTTTCCCTCTGATCCTATGTCTTTATCTTTACACATCAGGAAACTCAACTCTGTATTTTCCTCAGCTGTCTAATCTCAAACTCTTATTCCCTTTTCCTCTCTCCTCCAGTTTCTTTCCAGTTGGCAATATCTTTTTGAAGGTCTGTTTTTCAAGCCTGGACAGAGTATTTTGGATCTGTCAGTAGTGTTGTCTTTACCAGATTAATCACTTCTTGTGTCCTAAATCCAACGTCGTTCTGGGATAACAGATCCCTGAAAACTGTTCCCTTTAGTCTGGTGTCACACCATTGACTTGCCTTCTTTGTGATGAACTGATGAGTAAAGTCTCCCAGTGCTGTTCTGCCACACACACAAATTATTCCCTAATTTATCTTTTCATTATCCCTTAAAAACAATGAAAAAACCAGTGTTTGGCAATACTAAAAATGTGCAGGGAAATGAAGAACATAATAATGTTTTTAGTAACAGCAACAAAAGGAAATGCCAATAAATAGTGTAGCCATTCTGTATTTCTCCTTTAAGCAGGTCAGGAGGTTTCAGAACAAAGACAGGATGCCTTTAAAAATATTTCACAGCATTTTACAGAGCCAAACATCTAATGCTGTGGAAGTTCATATATATATGCCAATAAAATTCTTAAATATATTAACACATAATATTTATATTTTTTCAAAGATACATTTTTTCTTTAAAAGTGGTATTGTCTTTTTAAGAAGCAGCATTTAGAAAAATACTATTCTCTAACATTCTTTTTATAATCCTACATTATGGAATTTCTGTTCTATTCAAAAGAGAGTGTTAACAATGTAATATATTGTAAAGCTGTAGTTAATAGCACAAACTCTCCCAGTTACTATTTATTTAGGATGTCTCTAGCCCCAAAATTTTAATGTTTCAGTGTTAGCCAGAACATCTATTTACATGGGGAAATGGGCAGTAATTCAATGTTGAACTGTATTGGTGAAGGGAAAAGCTGATGTTAACCAGTGATTTTGTCTAGTCAAAGGGAAAGAAACCTCACATATAAATGATATAAAGAGAAAAAGGTTCACAAGTGCTAAACCTTGGATTTTATAGTGCACAGACTCTTTAAATACCCAGCAAGAGCTCTTGACCCAATCTGTCACTATTAGTGAAACCATGCACAGCCACCTTGGGAAAAATAGCCATAACTTTAGAAGTAATCTACAGTAAATTTGGAAACCAGGGGCACAGTTTGCCACAATTCATGCAAAATACTCCAGGAATGGACCCCAGTACCCTGCAAAGAATCCCAGGGTTCAGCAGCCAGACTGTCTGTTCCTCTGCGGGCAGAGCCTCCAGTTCAACCCACCAGCTGCAATTGCTGCCTGATGAAAAAATAATAAAAAATACGGTTCCTGACAGTATTAGGTCACTAAATTGGGTTTCTAAATAATTATCCATTAGAGTTTATAAGATAATTACAAGTGATGTAATAATTAATAATGCTGTGCAGTAAAAGGGTCACTCACTTGCACAACCCAGGCTGGGCTTTGGAGGAAGTTCAGTGATGGCAAGTTGCAGTTAAAAGCTCATCACAATAACAGGCTGTGACCACAAAGTCCTGTGGCTGCTTTGCTTTATCTCCAAGCCTGGCTGGAGTTGTGGCAGAGGCACACAAAGGAGTGGCCCAGGCCCACTTCCAAGGGGCAGATGGCATTATGTATGAAACAGGTACAAGCTCAGGACAGCCATGCAGCAAGGCTGGAGGCGCCTGCACAGCAGCACCTGAGTGTCCTCCTCCAGCAGGTGAGGCCAAAGCCTGCAGGAACTTGGAGAGGGCACTGCTGATCTGGCCAGATGAAATGAGATAAAAATGAGCTGCAGGAAATAAAGGACAAATTAAAAGTCACTTACAGAACAGAGGGAGTGTTGTGCACATCCATCCACACAAGCAAAAAAACCTCCTGAAAATCAGTTATCACCATGCAAGCCACAGGCAAACCAAGTCTCTGTTAATTCCTTCTCTACCACAGTATGCAGTGCAAAGACAAATAATTTGATAGAGAAAAAGCACAGTTTCCATGAGATCTAATTAGAAGTGCTCAGCTTGGAGAAAGTGAGAGGAAGGGAAGGAAAATGGCATTTTAACTGTAAGCACTTACTCAGCTCCCGGGTTGCAGCATCTCTCTGAACAGTTCTCTTGGTTGCAAAGGAAGTTAATTTTAGAGAAGCATTGCCCCTTATCTCATTACTTGGTATGTAACATTGAGGAGTTGTGGGTTAAAAAAAGTCATTGTATCAGCTTTTATCAAAGTATGGCCTTTATCAGAATGCAGCAGTTTCTGCTGTTGGCTCTAATGTTTAACCCTTGGCATTTAATAGAATTCTGTGACAGAACACCAAGGAGCTTTGGTTGCTTCGCTGGGATGCTTTTCTCATGGAAAGAGAAGAATGGGCTTGCACTCAGAGTTGTGGACTGAGGTAGGACGTTTTCCCTTCCTCCTTGTGTTGATGTCACACTCTGTGTCTGCTCAAAATCCAGCTTGTCTGTCCTTTCCATCCGCTCTGTGTGCGCATATCCAGTGAAAGCACAAAGGGACTTTTGCAGGACCTGTTGTAAAACCCACTTCTGATACACAAAAAAATCGCTTGACTGATTCCCCCAGTCTTGATTTTAATTTGTTCAGTTACTTAACTCCAGCTAGATATGCATGTTCCTTTTCAAACAGAATTTCCATAAGGTGTTTTTTTTTTAAAACAAACAAACAAACAAACAAAAAACAGTGAATCCCAAAAGGGGGAGCTGTGAATACTAAGGAAGAGGTTCAAATAATGACAGCCTGTAACAGGAACAGGTTAAAAAACAACTCATCACATTCTTAATTAATGTCAGGATATTCAAAGATTAGATGCTATATCTCAAGTAAGAAAGCAGACCTGTACAGACTCAGGAAATTAAAGTGAATTTAATCTCCCCAATATCTTTTATAAACAAGACTATCATGTCAGAGCTTCCTGAAAAATGTCCTGCCATTGGTGTATATACTGAGACTTCTAATTTGAAAATAGAAGTGATGATAAATTGCACAGCAAGAGAGGGCCTTGGGATGGGATTCCCCTCGACAGCCAGCAGGACCAAAGGGAGGCATGGTCTGAAATTCCCAATCCAGCCCTTAAATTTGGGAATTCATGAAGCACTGGGTTGTGCTAAACCATCTCTGAATTAATCAGTCAGGGAACAGTAACAGCAATGATCTCATTTCATAAAAAAGAGCTCATTAGCATGTTGGCTTCTCATCTCTTGACAGCAAAGCAGTTGCTGTGAAGGCTGGTGGGTTTGGTTCTTTGCTTGGTTGATTATGTTTCTCTTTTATCAAAAGCACAATCAAGGACTCTTCATGTTTCTGAGCATCTTTCACTTTGGAATATGAGCAATGAATTTTCCTAACTTAGTCTGTAATATAAGAGGTCAGATGTCCAAATTACCTGGAATGGATGTTCTGTCAGGTACTGGAAACAAGAGCAGCAGAGAACAGACTGAAGTTTATTCTCTGAATCTATAGAAATACAAGCAGTGCCTGCACAGCTGCCGAATTTACCTCCAGTGATGAAAAATATTGCAGTGAATCCACACTTAGAAGTCACCCGGCATAAAGTCTCAGTGGCTGAATAATAGAAATTTCCTGTCCATAATGCTGTGAGATGTGCAGATGGTTGAAAAATGATATGTGATCTCATGCAGTGCCTGCTGAGTTAACAAGAGAATTTCATTCAAGAAAAATAGTACATTTTAGTTCCACCATATGTGAGATGATGTTTTCTTCATACCCATGGAGAATCCCTGATGTTAGAAAGCAAACTATGATGGCCCATTAACATGTCCTCTTTTAAATAATTTATTTGAACACCAGAACCTTACATTTGGGTAAAAATAACTGACATGCTCAGCAGTTGGATATTCTTGGGGTTATTTTCTTTCCATGGGATTATGAGCAGAAAAACAAAATAGAAATTCTGCTTGTTTCTCATGTACAACCAGTCCTTGGGTCCATACACCATTACTGGTAAAACAGAGTGCTGTCAGAATAAGAAATATAAGGCAGAAACAGTCTTTTCTCGTCTCTTTCCCAGACTTCTTTACCAGAAAAAAAACCACTGCAGTTGCCTTTGGTTAAGATTTTGTTCATCAGAGCCAAATTTCAGCTGTTACATTGAGAGTAGCTCACATTGTGTGTTTCCCTCAGTCTCCCACAACTTGAATTTCTTCTTTTAAAGTTTTATTTATAGTTGTATACAAAATTTGTTTTGTATCTAGTACAATAATAGATATGAGACCCCTTAAAATCACGGAAGTCTGATTTGTTTCTGTACAAAAAGATGTGTTTGGAATACAGTGTGAAAAGATCCATTATATATTAGAATTCGTTTTAAATATATAGAAAGAGGGGGATTTTATAATCAAGAATTGAAGAGAAATCCTTGGAAAAGTGCTACAACAATATTTTCATCAAGGTTTTATGAACACATAAAATATATTTTCCCTTTCAGTCTCCAAGTCTGGACAGTGAATTTCATATAATCTCAAAAACTAATAAAATAATCATTTAGTCCAAATTGAAAATGCATGATGGAAAAAGCAAATGCTTCATTAGCTTAATTTCAGACTTTAGACTATGTCAAAAAGTAAAGAGAGATGTGATCTCATGATAAATTATCTCAGGGTGACAAATGATCAGCTGGTCCTTCCAAAAGGCTTCACATCTGTTGGTTTAGGTGATGAGATCCCATTTGTCCTTTCACAGGAGGAGATTAACCCTGGTGAGAGAGTTCCTGCTTTCCCAGCAGAACCACCAACCGTCTAAGCTCCAACATTTTCTGCTTGCCAAGGTGGTGAGCTGATGAAGATGGACTGTATGGCCATGGGCAGGCCCCTGGCACCCGTCAGTTCAGTGTCATGTCTCCTAAGAGAGCTGTCTCCAGGACGTTCCTCATCCTCATCCTGCTCTTCACACACTGTTGAGGTCTCTGATGTCAGTCAGGGCTTCTCTCTGTCCTCAGGAACACCAGGACTCACCCAGAGTATTTCAGCAGCTGCACTACATGGGATGTTTTCTCTCCCAGTCAGATCATCTCCCCAACAGCAGCAGCACCAAGAATAAGAAGACAACAGTCAGGAAAGGTCTGTGATTCCTTCCAGCCTCTGCTCACCCTTCCAAAGGTGCACAGCCACTGCTCAGGACTTTTTCCACCTGGAAACTTTATCAGCCCAGAATTTTGTGGTAAAACACTTTGATTTGGTTCAGCACAGTCAGTGCAGCCTCCACGTGTCTCTTCCTGGGACTTGCAGTGTTCTTATCAGCTCATTGGGATGTTTTGCCCTGTCAGAGATCCACAGTAACAATCTGATACTGCCACTGTTGGATGTTCCCACAGACCTTTGGGGGGTTTTTTGTCTTTTTTAGTCTTTGGGTGCATACAGACACCTGCCTTTAAAGAAATTACATTCTCTAGTCTCAAAGTGTAAGTAATCCTGGTCCATCCAAGACAACTGTGCATGAAGTTTGCACTTAATTAAAATGTCTGGTAAAAGACCTTTAATATTCTGAAAGAGTGTGATAAGAGAAAGTGCATTTATTTCCAGTTTTAGAAACTTTTATATTTATTAGTTTTATTAATTTGATAAGGTATTGTTAAGTAGATATCTTTTCTAGGGATAGAGTTTGGATGCTTGTTCTGGGGGTGTTACCCATCATCTTTTGTACTTTACATTTTAGAAAAACAGAAGACTGTATATTCACAGAACAGTCTTGTGGAAAGATCAGAAGACCTGGTATTTTTTAGATCCCTCAAAAGTTCTTCCTTTGACACAGCTTTGTCTGAATTCCTCATTTTCTGTGCCCTGGGTGTGCAATCTTTTCCTTTCAGGTCTGCATCTAAGAACAGGCTCCATTGGCTCTGGTGAAAGTGGTGGGAGTTTGGGAAAGGAGGTGCAGTCTGGAGGCTGAGAAAGTCCTGGTGCTTTGGGGCAGATCATTTGCAGGTCTCAAGTTGAATTGTCTCAGACCTGATGGGACGATGTTTGATGCCTCTTGTGTGCCAAAATCAAGCTCTGGGCTGGTGAGGGATGCAGCCTCCTGCTCCTGCTGTCACTTAACACAATGTTGCTGTCTCTTGGAAAAAGAACTATCTTAGGCTGACCAAGGACAAGAATCAATCACTTTTGCTGACAAATATCCTTGGGCAATCTTTTCTCAATAGTAATTTTTTCATCTTGTTTTCAGAGTGGGGGAGTTGCAAAAAGAGGCTGCCCAGAATGATTTTTTTTCCTCTTGTGTGTCTACTTTCTCCCCTCCCTGTTTCACACACTTCATTTTTTAAGCTGAGAAATGTTTAGAGTTGTTTTGCTTTAGCTTAGAAAAACAAACCCTCTTAGTACAAAAGCTGCCAAGTTAGTAAAGCTCAGAAGTCTCTTCAGGTGTCAGTGAAGCACCAGGAGTGTACGGAGATGCCTTTGTGTGTTGCTTTGTAGTCTGTGTTGAATGCAGATGCCATTTAATGAAGTCAATCCTTCCAACATCTTCTTTTCAGCTTTTTTTTGGTATAGTTTGACTTTACATTGGTAACTGTCAGCCCCAAGAGGATATAAAGAGGGGAGGCAAATGAGGAAACTTTGTAGTTAAGATGTGCTTGTACATCTGCATCCAGTTATCAGCACCTTCTGATTTTCAGAGTGATGTGTTAGATTTTCACTCTCCCCCACAATTATTTATTTGGGGAGGCAAGGTGGCAAACACTGGATATATCCCCCATTTTTTCATCTTTGGATTAAGCTTCAATGCAATCTAGGCATCGTGAATGAGGAGATCCTATAAGCAGGGAGAAAATAGCCCTGCATCCCAAAGTATCATTTTGCTTATAAATATAAATGAGATGGCTAGAAAAGAACAAAAAAAACAATTATTTGCTTTGAAAATAAGTTTTGTATCTCTGCCTGCATAGTGAAAAGTGTGGCATTCAAAATGTTCTGGAACATGGAGTTTAGCTCCAAACATGCAATGCATCAAAAATACTGTAAAAAATGGGAATATGTGTATGGTGTAACAGTAATTTACATCTCCATCACAGCTCCCTCCAGATTCTCAATTCCCCAATGCCTGGGAAGTCCTTTAGTTTGTCCGTGTCAGTGAGCTGGAAATTATCCTGATGTGCTTGTGAATAAAGCAAGACACGAGGATGAAATGGAGTTACTGGAAAGTGTATGGCCAAGAAAAGAGCAGAGTTTGTACCTGCTGGTGCCAGCTTTGTGCTGTACCCACAGACACACTGCTGTGCCACAAGGTGCCTGTGTTTGGGCACTAGCAAACCTAATCTACATTTCTCTCTGTTATCAGAGTGTGGGATTAGGTTGGTAGAACCTGACAGTGGGTGTATAATTGTGTGGGAAGAAGAATCCTAAACTGGCACAAGCTGCTGTTCTGAAGAGCTTTCTGAGTCTCTGCAGTTCAGGTCCTTACAGGAAGAACTCCGGTGGTAACAGCAAACTAATCAGTGCTTTCTTCCCAACACATGAAAATAATGGTTTCCATAAATATCACAAATCAGTTCTTCATATTGGAGATTTTCAGGTGAAAATTTCCTTCTTTCTTTGGCTTGAGAGAGCCAATATTTCAGATGGAGTGAGAGGAACACTGGAGTGACTTTTTCCATTAACTTATTCTGGCTCGAGTGGACTCTCGAGTCCCCACTGTGAAACTTTGTCCCCAGATTTCCCAGAAAAAGAACAGAAATACTCTGCACAGGAGGCAGCAATGACACACTACAGCAAAAGGTCACTGAGCACAATGTGTTCTGACTTCTGAACTTGAAATTTTAAGGGTTCCTGTGGAGAAATGCAGAGGATAAAACATGATTTTCTCTTCCATCCTTGCTACAAACAAGGCAAAGGGGAATTCTCCAACATTTGGGGGTTTTGCAAGGATGAACTGAAAAGGATTTGACATTTTCAGATATTTTACTGTTTCTACTTGATGGCAGATACAAAATATTATCTTGAGAGGTGGGCAAGAGTTGACACAAATGCTGAGCAACTGTTGCTTCTTTGCCAACAAAGTTTCTTGAGTTTTGTTTTTTTCTTTTAAACATATGACTTTAAAAGAAAAGATCGAAGATTCCCATGAAGGGAGTAAGACTACTTCCCTCTAAACAAGGTTATCTTCTGGGGAATATTGATGTGAACCTCTGTTGATCATTGCAGTAAATTCTGAAACTTTATGCTCCTCCTTAAAACCCTGATCCGGTCTGGCAAGGTTATGTTCAAGGGTTTAAGTTCTGACCACACTGGCTGGGACACAAAATCATGTTTAGTTCCAGCTTTGGGGTTTGGGAGGGGTGGGGGCACCTTCCTTCATCCCTGAGTCTGGAGAAATGTTCACCTGGGTAGGATTTAGTCCCACGTCATATCAGAAGTCAATGAAATAAACACTGACTTGGTCATAACCTGATTTCTTCATTGCATTGCAAGTGTCACATCAGAATATTTAATGCACTAATTTCTTTCATTTCACAGTGCAAATCTGTTCTGAATAATTCTAGAAAGAGATCTGACCTTTGATCTCGTCTGAGCTGCTGTAGCTTTTGTGTTTAAAAGTCCAGCATTTTAAAAGCCTCCTCTCAGCTCAACGAGGCATTTTTAGAGGGTTACAGAACAGAGCAGAAAATGTTGGTCCTCCCTGTTCATTCTTTCCAATCCTGCAGAAATGGCACTCTGAGATTTCATATTCATTGTGTCTATTGATTTCTGGTGCCACTGCACTTTGCAAAATACTTTTCTCTCCCTGCAGCCTCTCCCATTTGGGCTCTTTCTTTTCAGTTTATACAGAATAGGCCAGTTTGGGATCTCATCCACAATTTTGCCATCAAATTGTCTCGAGGCTGTGCCCTCAGGAACAGTGGTGGGAATTCCTTGGGAGGGATTGAGCGATGCTCCCATGATGTCAATAGTGAATTATTTTAGTATAACAAAAGGCACAACTGTAGTTCTGTAGCTACAAGTGTGGGTCTGTAGGTAATGCTGAACACTCACAATCAAGAATTCTTTTCCTTCCCTTTAGCCTTGAACCATCTTTGCATGATTTTATATCTGGTTGCAGATTTAATTCTGGAGTTGGAAGAAACTTCATTACCCCACCAGGGGTCCTGTCCATCACTGAAAAAACCTTCACAGATGAAGTTCAAGTTATATTTCAGAAGAAGAATTAAAAAACTGGGGACAGTGATGGCAATTATGAAAATGGGTGAGGACTGACTGGAAGAAAGGGTTTATTTGATTAGCACAGTGACAGGATCTGCTTGCTAATGAGAAGAGCATCATCAGTAGAATTTTTCCATTCGCTTCATTTGTAACATAAAAATAAGAATTTATTCAGAACAAACATTTTCTTTTATCTTGCTAATCAAAAGACCTCTCACTAAAATAAAAATGACACTTGACATCTCAAAGCAAATGTAAAACTGGAGTGGAATAAAAATGTTGCATAGGCAAATTAAAGAATTCCAAATGCCCAATTAAAAAAAAAAAAGTAACTTGTGGCTAATTATTCTTAGGCATAAAATTCACTTTTGTAAATTATTGTACTGAAGTACAAAAATAGTCCTTTTCTCTTGACATCAGCACTACCAATCTATGGCATGTGAGAGCTGTTGTCAGTGGTGGTTTAGTCATCCTGAACACATCAGAACATCACAGGACTTGTGCACTTTGGTAATTTAGCACCAGATTTTCAAAGTCACATCATCTCCTAAAGCAGAGAGGGACTGGGAAGAGCATCCAGCTTGCTGTGGGCTGGGCACAGGCAGCAAGAGGGTGAAACTTGAGCTCCATTTGCCAGGTGACAGTTACACCATAATGCAAAAATTGTTGGCCAGATTGACCCATCTGCCTTCTGGTCTTTGTGAGCTGCCAGAATAATGGGAGGGTCTGGACCAGTAACTGAAACATATTAGTTACTTGCACTCCATCTTCTTGGCAGGCAGATGTTCTATTAATTAATTTTTTCTGTAGTAATTCATCACAGAATGTTTAAGTCTTGTGGCTTGTGGCTTGGAAAAGGAACACTCATTTTCCCAGTTCATGAGGCAGAAAGAGAACAGGAGCAGATGGTCCAGTGTGGCAACACCAGGTAGCAGAGAAGAGCTGCATCAAGATTGCCTCAGGCTGCTCCAGACTGGTGGAGAACACTCTGTGTGTGCAGCTTTACCATGACATCCACTCCTACAGGTTGCAAACCACTTGCCTTTCTCGATTCAGAGAGATGGGAGGAAATTGCACTGTGTAGTATCACTAATTTTGTTAAACTTTTTCTCTTCTCCCTCAACAAATATGACATTGGCTCAGCTGTAGTATCAGGACTAATGGCCAGGACAGGACAGAGTTTTGACAGTCAGTCATTAAACATTAACAGAGCCCCATTTGCAGGGGATTCCATCCCACCTCTTGCAATAACAGTGACATTCTTAATTTCATCATGCT
Organism: Sakesphorus luctuosus; assembly: GCA_013396695.1. NCBI lineage: Eukaryota > Metazoa > Chordata > Aves > Passeriformes > Thamnophilidae > Sakesphorus > Sakesphorus luctuosus. The sequence continues at coordinate 2,240,111 of VWZD01002478.1, forward strand.
ATCTGTGTATGAGCCACAGCAAAGGTTTCCAACATACAAGGTGGTGTTTCTTTTCTACACTAAAAAAATTTTGAATGGACATCTAATAAACCAGCAGTGAAAAAAA
>VWZD01002482.1:0-197920 GCA_013396695.1 Sakesphorus luctuosus
ATTGCAGGCAGCTATTCTCTATTCTTGTAAAGCTTTTCACTAAAAACAGAGGCACAAAATGTCCCTGTAGTGAGTGGTCATTTAAGCAGAAAGTGTAGCTAACAGAGCAACCCTGCCATTAAATCAAAGTTGGGGTCTTATTAAAAACAATGCAAACTTACACTCTTTGAGAAACCATTTATTATGGCTGTGAAAAACTACCTATTTAAATTGTTTATTAATAGTAAAACACGTTACAAGAAAATCTGTGACAGGATAGAGGAAGTGGATAAGGAAACATTACATTTGTCCATTCTGTAAATAAAAATAATTCCAAAGAGGCTATCTAGAGACAACAATTCCTTTTTATAAATCTGAATTTAAAACTGTCCCTGTCTCTGAAGAGCTTAAGGTAAATTTTGTGAAACTTCCAAAACTGGAAATGTGATTTTAAATGTTTTAATTTGAGTTAAGCAAGAAAACAGGCTGAATTTTCATCCCTTGCTTTAGCTGTTCTTGGTGTTATCTGACTTTTAGAAATACATCTAAATGCCAAGGATCTGTGAGTCATCTTATGTTCTGCCAGAACCAACTGCAGTTTCAGTATGTGTATGCTTGTTTCTTTATACCATGACTTTTCCCCTCCTAAGTTAGTCATTGTTATCTCTTGGCACAAGTGGAGAGGTTAAAAACATCAACAAGCATGAGGCATGCTAAAAACATGCAAACAAACCTCTCATGTAATCTTCTAAACCCCAGAGTGTTCCCATTCCTTTGTTGTTCATGAACCCATCTGATCTTTGATCATATCGTGATGGAGGGAGCAGGGAGGTAAATTCCAAGGCAAGGGTTTAGTGACCAGGAATAATATCCTAGAGGCCCTCTTCAGTTAACTTTTGCTGGTGTGTCCAGTGTTCGTAATAAACACTGTGGAATTACATGGAGAAAAAGCAGCAAATAGATTAGGCAGAGGTAAAAAACCCCTTGTGTTAATATTTTTGGAAGCTTTGCTTTTTGAAGAAGTCTCTGTGTGTGTCTATGTACCAGAAAGGTTCATAAACTCCATTAAATTTTGCTACAGTTATTTTTGGTGTTTGAGAAGTGACCAAATAGATAGTTCCCCCAATGGCTTAGGTGAGTGTGGATGAAGTTGGTGAAGCCCTTGTGGGTTTTGGTAGTGGTTCCACTGAGACAAGGACTGGTTTAAAGTCACCTATAAAAAACTGGTATGGGAAAGAACAGAGCAGTGAGGAAGGTGATTGGGCTGAGTATCAACTGGTTCTTGAAGACAGTATCTCAAAATGAAAGTCTCCCACAGAAAGTGATGATTTGCCATTAGTTTACTCTAGTGTCAGAGTTTAACCCATGGCTCAGGTGCCCTTGCTGCAGAGTGAGCTATCAAGCTGGACAGGCTTTTGAGATTGTCATGGTAAAGGGGTTGGAAGAGTCTGAACTACCTGCTTTGGTAGGGCATCCAGGCTGCCCCAGGCTCCTTTGGTGTCCCAGCAGACTCTTAAGATGTCATTGACATTTTTTTAATGTTCATGGAAACACATGGAAACACACATAGACCATCTCTGCTAGTCTGACAAATCAGTCAGATTTGTGGGGAATCTGACTGATTTGTCAGTCTGTGGTGGGGAATAATGCAGTACATTAATCTTTTGGATAATTTTGCTTCCCTGATTTCATTCTAAATTCAATAACAAATTGGCGTTTTCCATGGGCGTATTGCTTGAACCAGCTTTTCAAGACAGCAGCTCCCCATCTGTCCCACCTCCTGCTTTGCATAGGTCAGAAAACATTTGCTGACTTGAAATGATATTTATTAATGACTTTTAAATATGAGCAGGCTGGTAACCGGGATACAGTGGGCAAGTGGAAGGAGGATAACAGCATATTGAAGTGATTGATGTTTTAAGCAGTGGCTATGATGCAGAATATTAAGAAAGTTAATTCTCTTTTCCCCTAGACCTGAAAAAAATGCTGCCAGTCTTTACCACTGTCCTTTTGTTCCTATGGGACAAAGCACTCCTTCAGGGATCTTGGGGTGAACACTCAGGATGGTGAAGCAGAAGAAGACAGCTCAGTTCTGTGTTGTTGCTTTACATGGATACATAAAGGAAGGCCTGGAAGAGCCCTGGACAGTGTTGTGTGTGGTAGGTCAAGGAAAATGCAGCTTCAAGTAGAACATGGAATGGATGAGCTGCTCCTTAGTCTGGTAGTCAGAAGCTTCTCAAAGTGGAGTTTCCTAGCACTGGCTGCCAGGCCTGGCTATCCTCAGGTGGTGGAAATGTGACCCCCTAGAAAGGCAGTGATGTGTGAGTCCTTTCCTCTTGTTGTACTATGGCATCAGCAGAGTGTTCTGCTGGCTCTTGGAGGTTGCTTTGTTCAGGATACGCACAGTTACACTTTGGCTGTGAGTAATGCAGAGGCTATTCTACTTTTCTGTTCTATGCACAGGTCACACAACTGATAAGCACACTTATGTTCACATTGTGTCCCTCTCTCTTACATGTTCTAATGAGAATTTCTTCAAAAATAGTAAAAGTGCTACCACTGCTGTCTTCATTGAGGGATGAGGTGCACTCCTGGGTTGTTATCTCAGGTTCTGCAGGTGCAGGCTATGGGTACTGCCTCATGTATGTTTTGAAACATCCTTGAAAATGTCATCCACAACTTTCAAGCCAAAAGACTTCTGTTTCAAAACAAAAGTTTATAACCAGTTGAGTAGGAAGGCTGATTATTAACAGAGTTTCACCTGACTGCAAGAACGACAGTTAAAGCCTTAGCATGACCTTCTGGTACATATTTTTCTGGACCACGTCTGGTGGATGTCTGGCTTGTTCTATGGAGAGAGATGTAATCCCCAAACAGTTCCTCTGGAGGAGTAATTTTATTTACAGCCCTGATATACAGAGATCTTGTTGAAATCTTAGAGAATTCAACCTCTTTGTCAAGAGACACATCTTACACAGACATGTATGTTCAGCTTCATAACATGCAAGTCACCTCAGATCCCTGCACTGCTGTAATACTATGGGGTTCTTTTTTCCACTGCATACATGTTTTTCATGCTAATTTAGACCCTAGCTTTTTAAATTTTCTTTTGCATGTGCGTTTGAATATGGGAATAAGATTGACTATGACATAGACATCATATGGTGGGACTTCTGTTGGGATGAAAAACTAGATAATAGTTGCAAATGCAATTAAAGGTTAATTAATTCAGATAATTTAATTAGACATAAAAAGTAGAAAAAATTCTAATCATTTGACTCTCAAATTGTGAGGACCTTTTTTTCTGTTTATGGAGTAGTATCTTTCTTGTAAAGGGAAAATGTGCCTTTTAAATTGTTGAAACTCTTCATAATGTGTATAAGAAATGAAACAAAGGGATAGGAACTTCATGCTTTAAATGCCGGGTCTACTTTGGCTGGAGGGAAATTAATGACATCATGAGGGACAGGAGACTCATGGGGAACAAATCAAAAGCAAAATTTGCTTGTTTGTTTGTTTAGTTAGTTAGTTAGGCTGTCTAAAATAGGTTTTTCATATATACTTTCTCCATGAAGGGTTTAGTGCAACAGTTTAATACATCCTTTTTCTATGAATTTGAATGGGTGTCTATGAATCTCAGAGGTGTTAACCTTGCAATAGTATCTGGTCAAATTTTGTGGGTTTTTGCTTAAACTGAGTTTAGTTGCACATCTGAACATATTCTAAACCTGAGGAGAGGTGCAGAGATCACCTTTGAAGGCCCATGCTGTCTTGAAAATAAACGATAATTGCAGAGAATCCTAATAAGGACAGGTTCTATTTATGAAATTTAAAAAAAATCTCTTGTTGGACCAAGGCCCTAGCCTTCAAAACTGGGAGTAAAAATGAGAAAATTCCCTGGTACCAGCTGGAAAATCTCAAGGGATAAACAATGTAATTTATATTATTTTGTTTTGATTTTATCATACTAAATAAAATTTGTATCTGTTAGCTATTTGGCACTTGAGCAGTATTACTGTGTCAAAAAAAAATTTACAAGATTCATCTGTGTCTTGCGTATATATTTTCGGATTCTGTAACTTATCAGTTGAGTGAAAGGTAAATTTGCCTAAGCTGCTTTTAGTGGTTATTCATATGTTCTAGACTCTTTTTCAGGTTCTAGTCCTATTCCGTATCTAATGGTTATTGCATGCTACTTCCCATGTTACTCTATGTGCTAAACAGTCAGGATTGAATGATAGGTGTGCAGTGGTTCCTGGTACACCGGCAGAGACTTTTGAACTGCATTGTTTTTCAGGTCCCTCCCTATCTCAGAGATAACAAACCTCCCTTTGGAGGTGCACTTGAATTTTCATTGGCTCCTGCTTCAATGGCTGGACTAAAGGCTTTCAAGCACAAAAAAGATGTTATCACAGTTAAGTGCAATTCCACTCTGCAGACCCTTTGAAGATGCTGGTAACAAAGCTCCAAGTAGAGCTGATGCTCTGCAGAGAGCAGGTGAGGAGTTCCTGGATCTTCAGTTGGTTTGGTGGTCCAAGGCAAAACTTTCTTCGTGTATTGAGTGCTTTTTAGCTCTCTGTACACTGAGGCCTGGACTGCTACATAAAACTAAAATAGCTAAGCTTTTATAGTTTTTCTACAAAAAAGTAAATTACAGCTGTTCTTCTGGAAGTGGTTAAGAACTCCCACTCTCCAGTCCACAGTAGGCTGGCACTGGCTTGTGCCAAGAGCTACTGTCAGTGAAATTACTATTGTTCCCAAGAGGTCGCATAACGGAGTGCTGCCAATACAAACCTTCATGCTGCAGATTCTCAAACTGTTAAGGCAACAAAGTAAGCTTCTTTAACAGGAGCCTGTTTACGCACTCTGGAGGCCACTCCCACTCTCTGAAAACCCCGGAAGCAAGAAAGGCAGATGTTGGCAGTTTTACTCAAGATCTGTTGCATTTTAAACATCCTGTAGGTATTTGAACTTAGAGTGGGGCTGCCCTGGGTACATCGCAGAGAGCTTGTGTGCTTCTAGCCCTTAGCTGGAAGCTGATCTTTACCAGTTGGTCTCAAAGTGCTTTAAGAGAGTGGCCATGGCTATTCCCATTGCATGGGAAGGGAAATAACTTGCTGAAGGTTGGACCATGCCATGTTCAGGAATAAAACTGAGGCACACTGAACAATTTGATGCTTTTCCCAGTAGGTCACCTGGTCCCTGCGAAATCAGGAAATCAGTTTGTCAGAAACAGAGGAGAGAATTTCAATGTCTTGTACCGGAAAGGTTTAACTGTGCTTTACTACCAGGAATAATATTTGGGAACCTACTTGTTGACCTACTTTTTGTTATAAACTTGGCATTCACTGGGAGCGGGGACAATAAATAACAGGGATATTAAAAACATACCTTTGTACACTTGTAAAGCAATTCATGGACTATATGTGTGCAGTCTATTAAAAAAAAAGAAAAAAGTAATCAGAAATATAGACATTTTTCAAATAGGTGACTAAACAGATGCAATTTATTGTGATGTGTTTTCATAAATCATAATCAGAGCACTGAATTTTAACTTTGTCTTTTTGTACTTGGAACATTAAATATACTGTATTTATTGAATACTATAAAACTGGTTCTTTAAGTGCAAATTGCTTCTGAATGAATTAAGGTTTTAATGCATTTTCTTATTCAATAATATATGCACTCTATATTGACATTTGTAGCTATTTGTTAGCATTGTTCACAGCTGATTTGCTGAATATTTGCTAATATATGAGAGTTTTTTCCTGTATCTGTGTTCACTGAAATAGTTGCAGCAATATTGGATATTTTTCTCTTCTGCTGCTTGATGGCGTTCTTGCAGCAGAGGTCAGCATCCTTACAGCGGGGTTATGGGGGCAGTTCAGAAGAAGGCCCCTCAGCCTGTGCTGAGGAAAACCAAGTAGCTAACCAATAACTGAACGTGTTGTTTTTGCCTTACAACAGAGAGGGAACATTTGAACCAATCATATGTTGGGTGGTAGGTAGTGACAGGTGAGATGAATCACTTAATTGTATTTAATCACTTTTTATTGTAGTTAATCTCTGACAAATGTGGATTGCTGAAGGCCACATTCTGGCACCAATATCTGCAGTAGTGTTGACTGCTGAGGTACATCAGGTCATCAGCAAATGAGACCTGACACTCGGGGAATTTTATGGGGAGAAGTTTTAGTGGAAGTCTAACATGAAAATATGTGATTTTAAGAGTCTTTTATAATATACACAGGATGCATCCACAAAAATGCTTCTGGTTTCCCTGAAGCTTCACAGACTTTGTCTTCCAGCCTGATGCAGCTGATTGGAGGAGCAGAATTAGTTTGCATTTGGGAGTGATGGAGCAGGAGAGAATTACAGAATGCTCTGAGGGACCTCCTAGAGATTGTTTGATCCATCCCCTGGTCTGTGCAGGACAAACTTCAACGCCAGAGCAGTTGTGCAGGATCTTCTCTAGTAAAGTTATGAAAACTCCAGGAAGAAGATTTTATGGCTTAAGCATTTATTCTTGTGTTCAACACACAGTTTCCTCATGAAATTTCTTTTTACTAATGCATGCTTTTGAGTCAGGCTGCCTGGCTTTGAGAATGCCTTTGCGAAGTTGATGTGGTATGCTGCTTTTTTATTTTTATTTTTTTTATTTTTATTTGGAAATGAGGAGGTGTTTTGCTGGCAACACAAGAGATATGTCAACAAAGGTACTTTGAAAACTTTTAAGTATGTAGACAATCTGTGTTTTCCTGCTCCTGATCTCTCTTTTAAATGTTTTGTTGATGTCTTTGTTTACATTTGGCTGAAAAGAAATGGGAACATCTTTTTAATTATAGTATGAAATATCCACTGTGCCTTCTTTTGAAAGCTCCAAATAATGTGCTATTAAATTCAAACTTGCATCATTAGAAATATTGTTACATAAAATTTTAACAGTCACTAAGAACTCGACCCATCTGCTCTTGTGCTGCCCTTCAGATCAAAACTAAACCACATGCTGGTGGCCAGGGACACAATGGTAGATTACAAGGACCGTCTGCTGTATTTATTAGGTGCTGAGTTTTAAGGAGAAATAAGTAAAGCAATATTGCTAAATGTTTATGGTGACAGTCTGTACAGTTCCTATTTTGTACTGAAGAAAAGAGAGGATACTGCTTTCCTGTGAAATGTCACTGACAGCCAGGAAGAGTGAAATGCACTGAGAAGCTTTTAAGGTAGCATTAGGAAAGGTATGGCTGAAATGGCAAACTAGAACACAAATGCTGCGATAAAGTTTGGTTAGCAGAGGAACATCAATAGACAATTAAGTGTTCTCTGCATATTTTAATGTTATACAAAGCCTGATAAAACACAGTAAATTTCTGATTCTTTCTTGTTTTCATATTTAATGAACACTCATTGCAAACATTGTATTAGCATATGAGTTGAAAATATCCATTATCTTTTTATAGGAAAGAGAAAACTAGTTTAAACTCTGTTTCTATATTGTAAACTATGTCTATAGCCAGTGTAGTCTACAGCTGATCTGTGGAATTAAAGGAAATGGGAATCCTGTTTTGCTTAAGCTGATGCACTTAAAAGATTGAACATGGAATTGGAGGTGAAGTTCCCCATTACTGACACCCTTGAATTTTGTATTGTAGTTTATGTTGACAGAGACACTGTTCTGTCAACATAAAAAGGATTTATTAGGTGTGTTTTATGCCATCATTCCTTGGATACCTTTATTTCAGCACAAACAAGTGCTTCCTCTGAGCACAGCTGTCCCTTCCTGCCTCCCTCCGCATCCCACTGCTTTTGCCTATGCCCCTGCTGCTTGCCTTGCTGGATCATGTTTGCATGGCTCCCCAGTGACCTGGAGGAGGGAAATAGTCTGGGTTAGAATAGAATATTATTTAATGAGACAGTTTGAAGCAATTGGTCCTTCAGCTTTGTTTAGCACATGGGTTTATGGACATGTGTGGAAGCACAGAGCAGAAGAGCAGTGGGAATGGGAAGTTGAAGTAGGATGTATAGAGAGGACCTGATCTGCTTGTCAGCAGCCTCATTTTATTGTTCTTTAAACTGATCATGGGAACTGATCATTAGCAGAGGAGTGATGGTCTTCTTTCTTCAGTAACATAAAGTTTCTAACCTAGGCATCTCCCTCTGCCAGTTTACCATTCCTTTCTTTCTCTCAGTTTGAGTAGGTGTCAGGATGTTGCAGCTTTATTTGAGGCACAGGATACAGACGGAGGAGGTTTGGGCCTGTGTTGGTGCCTTCCTGAAGCTGGATTTATCCTGGGCTTTGCTCCATGGTAGGCCTGAGAAAGACCGAGGAGAGAAACCAGCCAGCCCTGCCTTATTGCCGTCTGTGATGTTCTTAACTTCTTTTGGGCACTGCAAATAACTTTTGGTCTTGGACACTAAATTATGCTCCTTGCTAAGTTATTAAGACTCTGAAAGTGACTGGTTTATGACAGACTAACTAAAAAAGAGTTTTGTTTGAAGCATAAGCACATTAGCCATATTGAGTTTGTTAGGTACTGGAAAACAGAGAAATTCTTCTGAATGCAAAGCTCTCCTGTCAGAAATAAGTCTTTAAACATAAAGAGCATTGCTTGTCTTTATAAGGAGAGTCCATTTGCTTCTAACATCCCTTTCTCTTTTGAGAGAAGTGAGAATGAACTATCTAGTTGTGGATTTCCTCCTTTGTGAAATAACTTATTTTGTAAATTCTTGTTATGCAGAAAATGGATGAGAATACACTCCTTGGTTTTCTTTTATTAATGACCCATTTGGGTTTCTCCAGAGAGCTTTGCAGGCTCATCTGGGAACCCTGCATTGCAAGGTCTGCCAGATACAGATTTCTCTTTTTACAGCTTTTTAACCTTTCTATGCTACACCTAAGTATATGAAGTTTAAGGTGATTAGAAGATCTTTCCTTTATAAAGAAGATCCTTTATAAAAGGTTTTATAATTAATCTTAAATAAACATCAATCCAAAGAACTGTACCATTGGTTATTCTTCATTACCCCTGAATTCTGACAGGATTTCAAGAGGACCAGTGGGAGAAGGCTGTTATGAATATTATTTGGCAAAAAGTCAGGCATATTCTGTGGTTTCATATGAATGATATCTGCTGAAAGTCAGCTAGCTTCCCAACCAACTCTGCTTGCTGTGCCTTAGCAACAAGAAAAAATCTGTTGCCACATGGAAACAGATTGGGATTCATGACAACACTCCCTATATCCAGCCACCCTCAGACAATGGCAGCATTTCATCTACAAAACTACATGTCTTATTTCTGCTTAAAACAACTATAATTTAGATATTAGCAAGTGATGTCAAATGCAAAAAATTCAAAAGGTGGCAAAGTGATAAGTCATTTGTTCAGTAATTTTTTCCCCCTTCCCCCACTCCTTGCCTGGGTTGAGTAAGCACTGGGAATAAATGAGCATTTACTCCTGCAGAAATTGCTGCCTTCTTGTGTTGCAGGTTGAGGAGGGCGTGCCAGGCAGGTACAGCCCAGCTTTGTTTTAGGATTTGTGTTCAAATCAGGGGTGGAGTGACACTGTAATTAATATAACTACTTGTTTTTGGCAACTCCGGCAAATCTTTTTGATGAAAAAACCCCACAGGGTTCTATCAATTGTAACTGTTGCAGTGGTTTCTGTCACTGTTATGGCATTATCATTGTCATGGTTCATAATAAGACAAAGAAATCTGGTTAGGACAAAAATAATTACTTTTTGATTTGTGTGTGGAGTGTGAGAGAAGCCTGAGGGAAATTAAGTAAACCCCCCTGGCGGATTTCTTAAATTTTTCCTGAACCACTGTATTGTTATTGCTGAATGATCAGCAAAGAGAGAAACGCACAGAGAGATGATTGTTTTTGAAAGTGAATTTGGACTTGGCTTTATTTGTCATCCTTTTCTGTATGCTCTTATAGTTGGAATGTGAGAAGTTTCCAGCATGAATACATGTGAAAGTGTATTTTAGGTGAGGATGCTTAAATACTTGCTGGATTTGTGTCTGAATATATGATTTCCTTTGTGGTCACATTAACCAATTTAGGATTCAGGTGTTGAGTAGTTGCAGAAATCCCCCTGTCAGGGAATAGAAATGATCTCATTATCAGGTAGTCTGTGTTACACCATGTGCATTTCAAAATGAGATGATTTTTTTATTCAGGCTGTTTATATTTAAGGAATAAAAACACTGGAGCATTTGCTTAATTTTAAGTACACTGAGTAACTCAATTTGAAATGCACAAGTGCTACAATGAATTCTTTAGGGACCTAGTGATAGTTTCCTGAAACTATGGACAATTGTTTTCTTCTATTTGTATGTAACAAAAGTGTTCCCAGAATGGCTCAGCAGTGAGTTGATCGTGGGCATGTTTGCAAATTAAGCCCTGATCAGACAGGCAAATATTGATGAGTATGTTGTAAACTCAAACCAGGTAAAGTTTGATTGCACATTGCGAACTCCTAAGCATAGAATGTTGTGCTCATATTTTGGAAACACATCAATTTAACCTAGATATTTGAAAAACATGGAGAGGAAGCTTGAACAATTTGCTTGGGAAGAAGAGCTGTAATTCTGCCTTTCTTTTTTCTTTTAGTTTTAATAGAAATCTCACCATAACATATTTAGAAAAAGGAATAATCTTGATTAATAAAAAAATTCCTATGTCCCTGTTTTTGTCAAAGTTTTTTTTCCTTTTAAACACACATGAATATCAGAAGCTCTTATAACAAAGGTAAAGCCTTTCCATTCCATATTTGAAATTATTATTTTCATGCAATTTCTGCAGCCTCTTTTGAGTTGTTACAGCATGACTTTTAGTGTAGACAAGTTGCTGGCTGCTACCACTGTATTAAATCCCAGCTGAGGAAAGCACTTGAACTGGAACTCCAAGCACTCTTGCTTTGTTTCTTTCTGAGTGTGGTGGTAATGAAATTACTAGCAGATGTATGGAGCATTGCTGATGCTACTGTGACTGCAGTGCTGGCAGGAGAAGAAATATCAGCAGTTGTTTGAACAGCTTGGGCAGGAGGTGAAGCACAAGCAACTTGTAGGCAAGTCACTCTCCCGATTTGAGATGAGGCCAAAGCAAAATCCAAGGTCTAAAACTAAGGAGAAAATTCAAATGTATCTCCAAAAAGTATGACTAAAAACATGCTCTGTAGTACCATTAGCCCTTGAATAGAACATTAACCAGGTTGTAGTAGATACACAGGATGTTGCCATAGTGGAGCCAGTTTAGTACTCTCCTGAGTAAAGAATTAAGTCAGCATCTTACAGTAAAATACAGTAAGATACAGCTTGTTCTTTCCAATGGAGACCAAAATGTGCTTCATTAGCACACTTTGATTGTTGTGTGGTATGTCGGAGCGATTTCTTTCCAACCCTTTCAAAAATCAGTTTGTGCTCACAAATCAAAATATTATCATCAATATCTTTTTATGCTTAGCTTTAAATAATGTCAGAATTTCTCAACTTGTTTAAAAGTAACTATCCAGTTAAAGCAATGCTAATTTAAACTCATAGAGACCTTGTGTAGTAGTCAGTAATTAAATTAGCCTGTGCTTTTAAAAACCTAGCTGGAATATTTGATTCTTTGGCTGATAATTCCATGGTCATATGCATTGTAAAGAAGTATTTCCTTCTGGTTGTTTTAATTACTTGCTGGTTACTTTATTTTAACCCTTCCATTCTTTTCACACCATTACTCTACTCCCTGTGCTTACCACAGTAAACACCCTCATAATTTTTCCCAATTTCAGATTAAATTCTGTGGTGTATTTAGATTTGGACCCTAGCAGTCCTATCCCAATACCTTCTCCTGGATGTCCTGTTCCAGCTGTCCTCTCCTGCTATATACAATTCACGTCCCCAAGCTAGGATGATGCCATCCCTGTGCCACATTCATAGTTTAGGCTCCTAATCATTCAGCCCAAGGCACCAGCTCCCTGCCTCTTTCCTCCCTCACCACAGCAGGGAAACTAAAGCACCTGTGCACACCTCCTCATGTGTGATAGGACAGCTTTCTGATGGGCACCAAGTGCTCTGGATCTCCTCCACATAGTATCTTGTCCCAGAACCACACATGCTGCCACATCCCTGTCCTAGCCCTGACATGTGGTTTGGCAAAGCTTCTCCTCAAGCTGGTGAAGAGGCACAGAGGGATGCCAGAGTGGCTGCAGCCAGAAAGTAGCACTTGGCATGGGCAGTCATAACCGTTCCAATGTAGTTTTTATGACAGATGAGTTGTTTGCTTGATGACAAACTTGTTTGCTTTAAAAGCACATTTTGGATCATTCTTAGAGTTATTTGCAAATGCATTTTGAATCTGTGTGTGTCAAAATAATTTGTGAAAAGCAGCCTATATTTACCAGATACTTTCGGGGCGGTATGGTGCTTCCCCCCCACAGCCACCCAAAGGCTGGGGTTTTTAAAGAAAGCCTGAATCTCTAATTCACTACCTCTTCCTCTCTTTTAAAGGGGACTGTCCAGTTTGTCCCCAACAGCCAAAGCAGAGTCTGCTGAACAGAGTGGCTAAACATTTATTGAGGCAAGTTAAAAAAAAAAAAGGAAAAGAGTCTCTATTGTGGTAGCTAGGACATAAACTCCTAAAATTCTAGCCGCAGTGAGCTTTCAACAGGCTGCACTAGTATCAACAGGAAAGATAATTTTTTTCTATTACAGAAAGCCATTTTTGTTTTATTTTCTCCTAATTAAATTATTTTTTCTTATGTTTATAGAAATTTTGGGTGTTTAAGTTCCTGCATGACAGGCTAAATGTACTTGACTGTACTTCCACTGGGCATACACCTTCTTTTTTGCCTGATTTCCAAGAGAAGATTCCTGTTCAGCCAAGCCAGCCTTTTGCCTTGCCTGCTTGATTTCTGACATTTGGGAATTGCCTGCTCCTGTCCTCTTAGGAGATGATGTTTGAGAAGTGACCAGCACTGATGGACCCAGGCACCTGCAAAAGCATTTTCCCAGGAAACCTTACTTACTAATTCTCTCAGTAGCCTGAAGTTTGCTCTCCCCATGTCCAGACTTGAGGAGCTGCTGGCATTTTTTTTCCTGTCAACAGAGATTTTAAACTCTATTGCCTCATGGTGGCTGTGGCCAACATGGCCGCCAATCTCCACTTCTCTCATGAGATCTGCTCTGTTGGCAAGCAGCAGATCAAGGGAAGCATCCTTCTGAGCTGGCTCTCTTAAAACCTGTTCATAAAGTTGTCATCCAGGCTTTTGAGGAATCTTCTGGCCCAAGTTGTACCAGCTGTGTGATGCTTGCAGTTAATTTCTAGCAAGTTGAAGTCCCCCATAAGGACAAGGGCAGGTGACTTGGAGGTGTCCCTTAGTTCCTCAAAGAATAATTTGTCAGCATCATTGTCCTGGCCAGGAGGTCTATAGCAGACTCCCATGATGACATCTGCGTTATTTGTTTGGCCCTTGATTCTTATCTGGAGCCTCTCAACTGTGCCTTTGCCAGTTGTGAACTCCATACGTTCTAACCCTTCTGTTACATACAGTACCACCCTCCCACTTCTTCTGGCCTGACTATCCCTCCTGGAGAACCTGTAACCATCGAACAGGGCACTCCAGTCACAGGACTCATCCCACCAGGTTTCACTCATGCCAGTGATGTCAAATGTCTGGGACTGGGCCCAAGCTTTGAGTTCCTATTATTTGTTCCTCATACTGCATGCATTAGTGTAGAAATATTTCAGGTGTGGTACATTGTAGAAAATACATTTTATGAAATGTTTTGCATAAGTCCAGGTAGATTACATCAGTCACTCTTCTTTTATTCATCATTACTGTAACCCCATTGTAAAAAGGCAACCAAATTTGTCCATTTTGCTGAGTTCCATCTTATGCTGTCATGTAACTGCACCCTGCACTAGCAGTATTTTTCCTGGTTGAGGCTCAGCTGTCCTCCATTAGTGCCAGCTTGGGAAGGGAGCAGGAAGGGGGGAAATCGATGTATAAGCTTTGACTGTGCTGCTACAGTGAGTGAGGCTTGTTGAATGAAAGACTTGGACAGAAACCAAGTGAAGTGGTGGTATGTAGGGCTGCTGCAGAAGTGAAGTGTTAATGACATTCTGGCTAGGAAGAGTAAGTGGGATCCAAGGCAATGTTGCACTCTTACAGCATCTTTGTTGGGTATGGGAGAGGGGAATTAATCTTGTATGTTATAGTATTTCCATATGGAGCTACTGTTACGCATGGAACTGCACTACACATTTGGGATGAGCATGGAAGGATAAACAGCATTAGATGCTTCTATGTTCTTTCATTCTTCCCTTTCTAAAAATACAGTAACAAGAATACAGGGAGAATAAAGCAGGTGGCATTACTGAAATATGGATTCTGTAATTCTTGCAGGGTGTGAAGGATGGGGCTTTTTTATGATTGCAATATAGCAAGTGAGAATTAGATCCTTCTCAAAGTGAGGAATTAATTATACTGCTTACAAGTTGGAATAATGTAAGGGAGCACCACACGAACTTCATGTTGGGATGTGAATGTACCTGCACAACATCTTCTGTTTCACTTCCAGGATTATTTTAGGCAATGTTTATTTAAGTCATGTGTGGCTTGTAGTAAGATAGAAGTTGCAAGTAAGCATCAGCATAGTCAATATCTTGTCTTTTAACAGTGACAAGATATGTGGGCGTCATTGTATGGAAAGGTTGAATAACCTTACACTCATGGAGATGTTTATCCTGTCTCTGCCTTCCAGAGTTCTGGTTTGCTGTTAATTTTATAACTTTAAATCCCAAACTTTAGTTATCAGTTATAAGGTTTTAGCATTTGCATTTTCCTGCTCTGAAGACTTATTTGTCATTTTCCGTTCTGTCTCCTCAAATAAGAAGCCTCTCTATTTTCATTGAGTGATTGGTATTCTCATGTAATGTAAAACAGAACACAGAAAGCCTGTCTTTGCTCTGTGTCATTTTGGTATTTTGTATAATTGTATAATGTCTCTTGTAATCTCTCCTTTGTAAAGAAACACAGTCTTTTCTGTTTCTTCTCACGTTAAAATTTATCCAAATCATTTATTATTACTACTACTATTATGTCTGAATCCCCTTCAACATTGGCGTGTTCATTTCTTGAGATGCTGTTACCAATGCAACACGTGGCAGGTCAGAGATAACACTGACCTACATTAGTTATCTCCCTGCTGATCACCCTTTTCATCTTCATTGATCCTAATTTCTTTTAACTAGAGTTAAGAATTTAATTTAGAAGAGTGGTCTTCCTTGAAAAGTGTTCTATGACCCTGAGGTGTCTTTACTGAATTGAGAAAGTTTGCTTTAAGAGGATGTGTAATTGCATTTTCTCCCTCTAATACATACTGTTTTCAATGCTGAGCTCATTATGATACTGCCTTTTCACATAGCATTTTTCAAGTTTATCTTGAGATTCTTCACTGTCATTTATGGTCTTTCCTGACTCAAATAATTGTGTGTTGTCTAAAGACTTTTGCCACTTCGTTGCTCATCTTCTCCAGATCAATAATAAATGTAATAAACAACACAGGACTCAGTTTACCAAACCTTTTACCTGATGTGAAAATATTATTTGGAGGTGTCAGTTAGACTACTCAGCTTATTGGATAAATTCTTTTTTATTTATATTTAAATAACTGAAAGACTAGATTGCTATTACCTTTTTTTTTTCCCCATACAAAACCCAGAATAAACCTAAAGGTCTACCAAATTATTTTACAGACCCTGTCCAGAAGAATTTCAAATCCGTATTTGGAAACTCCTTCAAATAAGGTACTTGACAAGCTTCTTTTTAATTCCATTTCACCAAACAACATATTAGGAATGTTTTTGCTTTGGTTCAACCTCTTAATCATAGCTTTGAAGACACTTGTGAATGTGACCTGCAGATAAATCCAGTTAAGAAGTTATCATTTTGTTTGTGTGTGTATTACAAATCATGCTCTTTTATTACTGAGTTTGCAAACTAAATTGTTGTGAATTCCAATGTGCACTTGCTTCCCTGCTCTTTAAATGATTGCCACTGTTTAGCTTACTTTTACAATATTTAAGAACTTCGTTCTTCTTGTAACAAGACTTTACTGTCTCAGGACTACTTTATATGCCTTGAAAGATTCCTAAACATTGGAAACAAACAACAAAAAAGATGAAACCAGACAGAATGGTTTTTCTTTCAAGTTAGTTATTTGTTTTACTGATGTGCTGTGCTGAAATGTGAGGAAACGTCACAATAAAGGACTAAGGTAAATTCATCAGTAAGGAGTGGTATACAAAGACCAGGTGGAATATGGTTTTACTGAAGATCGAATTGGGTCCTCTTTTGATAGACACATAGGCAGCCTGGAGGTGTAAGTTAGAAATCAGGAAATCAGGGAAGTCAAGAGTGTGTCCGTTCTGAAAGACCACATCCTCCTGGCAACCCATGGTACTACTGGGAATGGCAGAAGCTGCGGTGCTTTTCCTATGAGATTTTGACTGCTTGCTTGTCACTTAGGTGGGGAGAAGGCATTGCTTGGAGGGAGGGAGCGGATGGTGGGAAGGCAATTTACTGCAGCAGGAATATATCCCTGTTTGTCACAGTTTTTAATTTCTCTTTTCATTCAGATTTACGGAGAAAGTTCTTCCTGTGCTGGTAGAGCTCTCAGGAATATTTTTACTCTACAAGCGTCTGACCTAATTAAAGACAGGGTATACCTTACTGGCATTTGCAGGTAACTCAAAATACTTTGTTTTAATCAACTTTATGGGGTTTATTTGCATTTATCTATGCCCTGAATTGATAAAAGAATAAATTCTGAGTATGAAACTTCCTGTATATTACTAAGAATTGAAAACAGTTTCTCTAAAAAATTCTTTAAAATCTCATGTATCTTAATATCTTTTCTTAGGTTACACTGTCAGCTGTCAGAAAGCAGCAGTGGCCTGATTGTATATCCATTAATTCAATTGCTTATTATTTCATATGCAATAGCATTTATCAGTTATTTTGTTGAAAAGAAAAAGTATTAAATTCAGCCTTGTTATAAAAGAGATTAATTGGATTCCTAAGATTTAGTGACACAGTAATTTTGGCACATAATTCATGGAATATTTTTGTAATGAAGTGATTTTCCATTTGTGTTGCATTACAGCATAAATGCTTCCTCCTATTTTCAATTATACCAAAATGTACAGCTCTCTATTATAGCACCATTCATTCAGAACTATATTTAAGAAATATTCACTATTTTTAACAAAATTATTTAAATATATATGTTTACCAATAATATGAAAGATTAGGTACATCACAGAGTAGCACTCAAGGTCTTACACATATTATGTAGCTGTATTTCTTATGCCCATGCTCAGAAAGGAGATAAAATCCTGATGCTAAAAATTGGATTTTGTTTAGCTCTTATACATCTTTGGATGACTGTATGCAGCACAAATTGATAAAAGGATTACGTATTGCAAAGTGTGCTACATGAATTAGGTATGTAAGGGAACTTGATCATCTACTATGAGTTCCCTCATTGTAGGTAGGGGTATTGCCTGAGACTTGCCAGAGTTAATTTCTTCCCTTGAAATGAATAGGATTGCAAAAATTAGCAACTGAGATAAAAGGTTTGCTCTGCTGAACAAAAAGGTTAACTTTTAATGGCTTTAAAAAATAGCCTTTTATGACAGAGAAGGGCAACAAGGCTGGTGAAGGGACTGGAGCACAAGTCCTATGAGGAGAGGCTGAGGGAGCTGGGGTTGGTCAGCCTGGAGAAGAGGAGGCTCAGGGGAAACATTATTGCTCTCTACAACTACTTAAAGGAGGTTGTAGCCAGGTGATGGTTGGTCTCTTCTCCCAGGCAACCAGCAGTAGAACAAGAGGGCACAGTCTTAAGCTGCACCAGGGGAGGTTTGGGCTAGACATTAGAAATAAGTTCTTTACAGAAGGTGTGATTGGACATTGGAATGGGCTGCCCGGGGAGGCCATCAAGTTTTGCGTCACCATTCTTGGAGGTATTTAAGAAAAAACTGGATGAGCCACTTAGTGCCATGGTCTAGTAGGCAGGATGGTGTTAGGTCTTTTCCAACCTGGTTGATTCTATGATTCTATAAAAGAACATTTTAATATTACTGTAGTGTAAGAAGTGATGTTTTGCTTCTTTTCAGGAAAAGCTGTGTTGGATCAGAACTGGTAGACTGGCTTTTGGAGCAATGCCCTTTTGTTAAGAGCAGATCTACAGCAGCTGGAGTGTGGCAGCTCCTTCTGGATATGGGTATTATATTATCAGGTCAGTCTTAACAGTACTTCTAGCATGAGGAAGGCTATCCATTTCTCCTGCATAGCACAAGGCTTGTGTTTTTAATAGGAGGAGGGAAAGAAAAAAAGCACAATTTGATCCAATTTTCATACCTGCTCTTTATTTTACTATCTTTTTGGTAGACTTCTCTCTGTGACCTTTCAATTTATAAATACCAGAGATTAATCTCTTCAGCGATTTCCTTACTTTTGCTTTTACAGATATAATTACCTACTACCAAATTGCAGACTTGCAGTGTGCATGTCTTTTCCAGTCCTTTTTTTTTCTTCTCTGCAAGTTACTTTAGGTTTTTCACAAAACAGCAGTTGTTCAGTCACTGCAGATCATGGTTTCACCAGATGAATTCTCTAGCTTTAATGACTTTCCTCTCTATTTTCCATAATTTTAGATTACAATGGATTGAGAGAGGATCCAGCTCCTTGAGATGGTGGTGAGGCCAGGTTCTAGCCTGCTGTCCCCACCTTCCCTACCAAAATGAGGGATTTGGTCCAGCTAACGTGGTTGGTGATAACTACACTGGTAACCAGTCCTTGGAAATTTGATGCTTACTTTGAGGTTGGGACTACTTAGGTGGCTCAACTCAGACCATACCCCACGCTGGGGTCTGTGCTAGGCATTAACCTCTTTCTTGTGAAACAGTGAAGTGTTATGGAGGATTTCTGCATATGTATACTGGCAGTGTACTTAAAGGTTTTCTTCAGCTACACCGACAGTATGCCTGGTCATGCAGCCTCAACAAGGGCTGAATTACTCATGTCAGAAACTTATACTTTTGGCTTTGGACTCTGTCCTTTGTTCCCAATTCAATCCCATTTTTTTCCAGGGAAGATGACTGGTGCATCATTTTACCCTTGTCTAGTCTACAAATCCAATAGCCCTGAATTCAAGGAGAAGCTGGGATAATGATGGGCTGCATCCCCATTGTTGAACTTTGTTTACTCCTGTATGATATTAGCAAGAACAGTTTAGAAACCAGTGGAAATCAAGACTCAGAAGTCTAATATGAGGAAGGCTTTTATCCCCAAATCCTGAACTGATTCTAAAATTGATTAAATAGTCAACAGTCTTAATACTTGAATTTCAGGAGCTTGGAGATCTTCAAATTGAGGCTTTAGAGCTGTCCTGTTTGGATGTACTGAGTTAATATGAGAAGGCAGGATTGTTTCTATGATGAATTTTTGATCCTTTTGACCTGTGTGGTGATGCAACTCAGTATTAAAGTCAAGTGCAATACAGAGTGTGGTGTGGACATGGAATCTTTACATGGTGAAGGTTTCAAGGGTATCTAATGTTATTTTTCTAACAGTGGACAGACAACTCTATTTTCAAGACACTCATGCTTTCTACCAGTTCTCAGCGGATGAATGTAACTACCTTTTCTGTGAATTTGAGAAAGAGGAAGAATGGAAAAATGGAGTAAAGCTTCTGCTTCGACTACTGCCATTGTCTACCCACAGGATTGACATGTGTAACCTGTAAGTGTGCATATACAACTGTTTGCAGCTTTTGCTGACTATTTTATAAGTTATATCAACACTTTATCCCCAAATTACCTTGCAAGTGAGCCAGCTTTAAAACCTTTAAGATCTTTAAAATCAACCCCACCAAGGGAGTTGGCAAGTTTTGTAGAGATATGCTTTTCATCTGAGATTAGTTTGTGTAGATAAATGAAAGCCCTTGACCTGGTGGTGGCCTCCTCTTACATTTGCAGGATTGGCTTGAATTTGGCAGCAGGCATGCTGTGGAACTGAGTGCCAAGCAGTTCAGGTGCTCCTGTGATCTGTCAGGATGGGTGGAAATGCAGTATCTTCAGTCATTTGATTTTAGTTTTCTACTGCATGTTTGTGAGAGCTCTGTAGTCTCATGTTATTACTCCTTTTTGTGAATATGCCTTTGAAGATTTTTGCTTCCTATATGTCTCCTGACTGTCACCTGACTGTTGGATGTTATCATACACTCTGTGCTGATATGACTGTGCTCTAATGTTGCCTATTTAGAGCAGCTACAATGAAATCATAGCTGTTTGTGCCACAGGAAAAGGCCAAAATAAGGCAAAAGGGTGTTACTGAGAGCTCTGGAGGCTTGTGACCCTTCATACCTGAGCAAATCTTCAGAGGCAGGCCTGGATAGACATGCTGGGTTAAATTCTTTCCTTGTCCCTAGTATGATGAATCCTCAAACCCAGTACTTATATTGTGGAGAACTATTACTCTAGCAGTACTAGGATTTATTCTCTTTAATGATGAAGACAAAACTTTCTTCTGTAAGTACGTCCCTTCTTTACATATTAGGTTTTAAAAATATATTCTCTCAAATGAATGCCCAACATAAACATTTTAAAAGAGCACAAAGGCCAGAGTCCCTGTAAGCTGTCTTAAACCCAAATTCTTAAATTGCTCGTGCTGTGCTGATAGAGAAAAATCTCAGTAATTTCTCTGAATGTCTCAGGACAGAAACTTGATTCCCTGCCATGTTGCTGACTGTCCTCAGCAATCAGATACTGACAGTTCACGGGTGGAGCTTCCCATGAAAATGCCTTTACTTGGTCAGCTTGAGTGAGTGTAGACAAGCGGAAAGAAACCCAATTTTGCTAGAGCAGGGGAATGAATATAATCTTCAAAGCAGATGGTTCATATGAGAGAAAACCTTTGACTATTTTTGCAAATAGAAATTCTTGTCTTCCAGTCAACTCTGTTGCTAAACAATTTGTCTGTCCCATAAATATCAGGGCAATTTCGTCTTGAATTCAGTGGGAATTGGGGTTTTCCTCATTATCAGTGCAAATCAGGCCACTTGTCATGGTTCATGACTATTCATACAAATGCTTCAAATCAAAAAGATGGACCAGATAGGTCATATTGATGTGTTATGTGAAGGATGTTGGGTAGGAAAATGGATTGAAGACTTCTTGGGTTTGGGTTCACAGTCTGTTTTGCAGTTTTATCATTTCACTGCAACTGTCATTTCCAGTGGAGGATAATCCCTGTCACATGAATTGAACAATTATTCGTTAATGTACCATTCCAGCTCCTTCTTTCTCCCATTATTCACATTTTAGTTGAAGCTGAATTTCTTTTGGGAATGTTTTCACTGAAGAATTGTTTTCTGGAGGTTTTGCCTGTCAGATTGTGAAGGTGTTTTTGAAAAAAGTATATATTGAAGGAATTGAATTTTAAATTTTGGTATAGTCTTGAGGGAGTGTGATATTAAAGGGAAAGGAGGCTTTTCCAGGTTCAAAATTCTTCATGCTTGATGCAAATATTATACTACTAAAATAGTGTGAAAGAAAATAAGTGTGATGAGGAGTTTGTTAAGTTATCTGACCAGATTAAATGAACCCATATACTTCATTTCATGAAGAAAGGCCAGTTCTGAAAACTCTTCCCTGAAATGAGAGCTTGTCTTTTCTCGAATATATAAGCCATTTTGTGCACCATTAGAAGTATATGGGTGTTTTTTTGTAATTTGATATTTTTGTACTCCTTTTTCTGTCCTAACCATTCTCATGATCTGTATTGACAGCATTCTGCATGTACATAGGGATAGAGAAATTCTTACTTTATTAATTAGATTCTCTGCTTTTGGTGAAATCAGAAGTGACTGCTTGCTTGTACACCAGAAGGCAACATTGGATGTCTCTTGGTGGTCCCAGAGTCCAGATGATCTCTGTCTCCTCTGCAGCTGGTGGGCAGCAGCCTTGCCTTGCCTGGACTGCTGGGTGGATCTCTGAAGAACCATGGTTCTGCTCTCCCAGAAGGAGTCTGTAGACCTGACTAGGCAGCAGCTCTGGAGACTTCCTTTAGCAGCTGTTCTGGAAACCTTATTAAATAAACATGGCTCAGGCTTGACTTGCTGTACAGAGTTTTGATGGATTTATATTTGTTTCTGGTCAGTTCTAGTGGTGTTACCAAATAAAGCTATAGTAAGCTCTACAATATAAACATTGTTCTGAAGTCTGAGATATACTTAAGATTCCTGAATAAGACCTCCCTCTTACCTGTTGACCTTGGCAAATTTCCTACATTCAGTGTAACATTGGTGGGAATCCATCATGGAAAATATGTCAGGATATAGCAGATTTTCAGCATTTCACAGTAATCTGGAGGCTAACATTGTTATGTGTATTCCACAGGACTGAGACCCTGTAATTGTTAAATGAGATGAGACTTACGCAGAGGCCTCTTGGGGTCATAAAATACCTGATATTAATCATAGTTGATTCTACCTGAGTAGAAAAGAAGTGAATATTGCAACAGTCTGGGAACAAAAAATCTGTATTCGAGCTGTGTTATGGACTTCCTTACAACCTTGAGTGATCACTTAGGCTCTTATCCAATGCCTCCTGAATTCTTTTCCTATTACTGCAATGGTGTTGTATCAGGTGTTTAATCCTTGTGTGCTTCTATTTCCTTCCTTGTAAATGGCGATATTTCTAACAACACCTTATTCCCAGAACCACTGATAGACTCAATGAAATAATTTACATTTTATTAATTTCAGAAAAATAATCATTCTTAAAAATAATTTTTAAAATGCATATTCTTTTATTTCCTTCCATAGCAATAATCTATATTTACACTTATATTGGTGTCTTTCTTCTGATTTTCAATAAAGCTCTAAAAGGTTCACAGATGTTTTAGTGATGGGAGTTAGACTATTTTAAATTAAAACACAGTCCTATCCTGTACAGTCCACAGCAGCTTCTGTGTGGCTTTTTCAATGTGGGCCAGACTTCTGGGGTGGTTTCTAGCAAGGTTCTTCCTGTGCTGCCCCTCTTTTGCAAAGATTCATTAGGTCTCTCTGTCTTGTGAATAACTGTCAAGACAATCTAATAGTGTTCTCAGCCATTGCTTTAGTTTGACAATTTATGACTTCTTAAATGTATTATTTTCACTTTCAGTTATTTTTTCTGAATATCAAACTTCACATGTTATAGTTATTTTTATGTTGTCTGTTTTCATCTGCATAAGCTTACATTCCGTAGGTCCTGCTCCACATCTTACCAAGCTGGGTGACGGGTGGATGGGAAATTCTTTGCTCTGTTGTTAAACTGTGTTTTTAGCAAAGCAAAATATGCAGTCAAATAAGCAACTCTGATCTACAGGGTCTTGCATTCTTCAGTTATTCTTCATATTTTTATATGTGAAGAATTCTCTCACTGCGTTATATTGGCTCCATCAAAAGAGTTCTTGATAGCAAGGGACAAAGGGTGTACTCTGTCGTTACTGACATGATTAATTATGGTCATGTTGCAGTCACCATTTTGATGTGGAATCTCAAAGGCCCTTTTACATTACTGCCTGTGGCTACATAGTTCCTCACTTTCCAGGAATCAAAAGATGTTGAAACAGAATGAAAGAAATGATAAAATCTTATTTTTATTTTTTAAGGCCTGATCAAAAAATAGAAGATACGGCAGAAACCAATGCTGAAATTCTTGCTCGTCTCACTTCTGCGGTAAGGTCGTTGCATCAAAGTTTGCACTGCTCATGTTTGAAATATTGTCATGTTTTGGATCTCTTCAAATTAAAGACTTAGTCTTGGTGAATGGATGTTTGTAAATGCAGACTAATTTTTTAGTCTCTGAAAAGGGTATACTTTACTGAGGTCTTAGTCTGCAATTCCAAAGCTTTTTTTAAATCAATCCAAGCAAGGATTGCTGCAGCCTGCTCTCTTGTAATACATGCTATTCATGGCCCAGGAGATAGTAATTTGGAGGGTCATGATTTTTGTGCCACGTGCTTTACACTCAGACCCTCTTAGTCAACTGTACATCAGTGTGAAGACAACGATGGGAAGGGAGGCAAAGGGAGAGAGATGGCTTCAGCAGCCCTGGTGTAGTTTATCATAAACTTATGAGGAAACCCATCTAAGTATCTGGTTTTCCAACTATGTTTAGCCTCAGTAAACTTCACCATAATAAACAACAGATTGTCCTGTCTGTGCTAGAATTTGGTACATCTTGTTTATATTTTTGTAAGGTCATTGTTCTAAGATGGAGACAGACAGGACTTCAGAAAGTTAGGCTAGATGCACTCCCTTTAGTGAAATCTGTATGATTTCAGAGTGCACCCTCAGCAAGTTTGCAGGTGATGCAAAATTCTGAGGAATGGTTGGGTCACCATCCCTGGAGGCATTTCAAAGGTGTGTTGATGAGGCACTTAAGGACATGGTTTAGTGGTGGACTTGGCAGTGTTGGGTTAATGGTTCGACTCTATGATCTCGCAGGTCTTTTCCAACCTAAATATTTCTATGATTCTATTGTGCTGCTATTTAGAGGGACCTTGACAGTCTGAAGAGCTGGGCCATCAAGATTCTCAGGAAAATCAACAAAGGGCAATGCCACATCCTGCATTTGGGAGAAGTAACCTCAAGCTTCTATACAGACTAGGGGCTGACTGAGAAGCAGAATTGCAGAAATGGAGTGCGGGTCCTGGTGGACAGCACATTGAACCAGAAATAAGCCCTTGTGGCAGAGAAAGCAAGTGCCTCCTGGAAAGCGTTAGTAATAGTGTTATCCTTATGCTAAGGGAGGTGATTGTTCCCCTGTACTCATGACTAGTGTGCCACATGTGGAGTGTTGAGTCTAGTTCTGAACGCCAGGTACAAGAGATGGAGGTACTGGAGCGTATGCAAATGACCATGAAGATGATCAGGGGAGCAGAGTGTGTGACTTAGAAGGAGAGTCTGAGAACTGGGAGTGGAGCTTGGAGAACAGGTGGCCATGGAAGGATGTACAAATACCTGATGGAAGGGAATAAAGAAGATGAAACCCGGCTCTTCTCAGTGACATCTTGTGTCAGGAGTGGCACAAACACAAAATAAATTCTAGTTAAATATAGAAAAAAACTTACTGTGAAGGTGATCAAACAGTAGAATAGGTTACAGGAGAGTGGTAGTGGAGTCTCCATCCCTTATCCTTGAAAATGTTCAGGACTCAAATGGATGCAGTCCTGAGCAACTTGCTCTGGCCGACCCTGGTTTTGAGCAGAGGTTTGGATGAGATGATGTCCAGAGATGCTTTCTTACATCAACCCTTCTGTGATTGTATGGTTCTGTGAACATCACATGTAAATAATGGTGTCAGCAAAACATGGAATTAGTGTTAGTTCTGTTTTGGGAACATGAGAAAGTACAGACATAAAAGTGAAGCAAGCTGGGTGAAATTGTTATGAAAAAAGCATGAGGACAAGAGCTATTTTAAGAAAAATAAGTGAAGTACTATCTTGAAATTGCTGAAAATGGAAGCGAGGGAAAATTTCTGTTATATTTTTTAAAGACAAATGTCTTTTCAAAAGACATTTTGTAATGTGTTTGAAAAGCCAATGGTTCTGTATGCTCAGCCTTAGGCATGAAGAATTTAAAATGTATAACACAAGAAACAATTTTAAGTTTTAAATTTTTTTAAAAAAATTTCTGTATTCAAACTCCTTGTTTTCTTTACCTTTTGTTCTTAACTGAAAATGAAAGGTGAACTCAGAAACCCAGTATCTCCTATTTTTAGTTGCATAGAAATCAAAAATAGAAAAACATTGAATACCTTCTGCAAAGTTATATCTTTTAAAAAACTCCATATCTGCCAACTGTATAAAACACTGCCAATATCTCTCAAAAGCTTTGTCTCTCAAAAATAGAGTAATGGGGACTTTGTCAGTTAAAAAAAAAGGAAGCACTCAAGAAAACAGAGTAACTTTCTGAGTTCACAAACTAGATCTAACTGCTGCTGGATACACTTAAATAACATGCATATCCTTAAACATGTTATTGACAGTGAATTCAGAGTGTTTCACATCTAGCTTGCAAGATCAAACCTTTGAACTACATCCTGAATGATTCCAGCAGTAGGGCACACGGACAGGATTTTTTTAAATGAACCATTTTATTACTGTAGCTAACTAGCTAAAGACAAATTAGGCAGTTGCATCTCCAGATGGCCTGAGACCCATCTATTGCCATGGTGATGTCAAGAAGTCTGATCTCTTCTCATGCTTTCTCTGATTTTCCACAGAACTTTGAGGGCTCTCTATAATGATTTTCTAGTCCACCTCTGGAGATGGTAGATGTGGATCTAAAATACTCACTTCAGCTTACACCGTTCAATAGAGGGCTGAACTCCCCAGTACCCAGATGTTTTTTGTTGTTGTTGTTCTCCCCCCAGCCCGTCCCCCCTTCGTCAGCTTCAGAATTTCTGTGCGAAAAAAATAGTCCCATAGGCAGGTGCTGGAAACCAAAAGTGAAACCATGACTGAAAATGCATTCACACTGGCTTTTTGGCTCACTGAATGTTTATGTACTTATTCTTTGAAGAATTCGTAATTCAGAATCCTTTGCATGATACTCTCCACACCAGTATTTCAAAAATGGACAAACGACCCTCTGCTTCCCGCCCAACACTAAAGCAGTCTGAGATTACAGTTGACTTTGGAGGTTCAAATCCCACTGCTGTCTTATTGGTTTTTCTTTTTACTTTTCTTGAAATAAAACATTCTTCTCAGGTCAGAAGAAAGTTTCTGTGTCAGCTTTTCTTAGGGGGGAATTAAAGTCCCAAGTTTTCAAACCTAAACTGATTGTGAAGATCCAGCCCAAGCAACACTGGAGAAATCTGTGTGCCAAAAAGACAAATCACTTCTTTTAACCTATCAAATTATATGCTTATAGCATAAGCTCTATTACAGTGAGGCATTGACAACACCATCAAACTTAAGTTGTAAAGGTAGCTGACATGCAGGCAGTGCCAAGTGCCCTTGGAAATAAATTTGCATCACATAATCTTTTTGGTCATGAATTTTTAAGAAAATGCAATGATTACTTGTGGGTTTAAAAAGACATTCCAGAGCTGTCATGTAACCCATGTCATGTCCCAAAGAGTAGCTTCTTATTCAATATTTTGTCTGCTAAAACCACAGCATGGTGGTATAACTATGAATGTTTCCACTGCAAAGCTTTTACCTTACCTTATGATGAAACACAAAAGAATATCAGGATGTTAACGCACTGTATCTGGAAAAGTTTTCTGGTGCTTTAAGGCATCAGCCAATACCACTTTTATTTAGATCCCATCATACTATTGCAACTTGAGATGCAAAAATGTGAACTAGACTCTTTTTGTTTTTCAAACCCCTGCTGTTTGGAGACTTCTGTTGCAGGATTTCATTTTGAAACTCTGTAAGGATTGGCACTTTGTCTCCAGATCTGAAGTCCTGTTTAGCACACGTCAATTTAGAATACTGTTTCACAAAAGACTACTATAGGCAGAAAAAGTAAAGGTGGTATGCACTGTCTGGTAGATGTGCAACGATGCTTACAATGATTAAATGACTAGATTCATGGATACAACAAGAGCAGTAGTTGTGATTTACTTTTCAAAAATCTCTTCCTCTATTCCTTGAAGACATGATTCACTATGTAAATATACCTTTTGTATTTAATCATGCAGAAGTATACCTGGGTACAACTCTGTGTGTACATTCTTTCTTGTTCAGATTGCAAAAAGAAAACTAGTTGAAATGTGGTAACATACCAGCAACACACTCAAAATGTTCTCTTTCAGACTTTCATAACATTTGTGTAAATACTGTGTGGTAAGCTGGCCGTTAAACTGAATCAGTTTTGACCTCTTCAACGATACTCAAAAGTGGGATACTATTTAAATAGTGTTAGCTTTGTAGTGACAAACTGTATGTATAAATCAAGTTTTTTAAAAAATTAATATCTCAGTATGGTAGGCAAAGCTCTTATTTGAATGTATATTTTACTTTGAGTCTGTATTATTGTCTTCAATGTGATGTGCAACTATTGATTTTTCAAACGGGCAGTAACTGAAATCCTATTAGGAAGAAGTATGATAATGAGTAGCATGTGTGCAGTGAGGAATGAATGTTGTACATGGATTTCCATTCGTGTGATGATGCATAGTAATTGCATGTCCAGCAGAGATGTCAAGTGCGTTTATACTAAAATAGACAAAAGCATATAGATTATGAACTCTACAGACACCAAATCCAGAAGGATGCTCACAAGTGCCAATTCTTTGTGATTTGAGGAATCAGGATCCTGTGACCCATCAGAGTCACCAGTCTGTTGTCTAAAATCAAGAAAAAAACTTCTGAGACAATATTAGTATAGGTAGAGAGCAGTTCTTAATGAAAGCTTTCAGGTGCACAAAGTACATAGGTGCACAACCAGTACAGGGTTCTTACAAGATCCGCCAGGGGAAATTTAAGTTGGAGATCAGAAAAAAATTCTTTACAGAGAGAGTAATCAGGCATTGGAATGGCCTTCCCAGAGAGGAGGTGGATTCATCATCCCTGGAGGTTTTTAAACTGAGATTGGACATGGCACTGAGTGCCATGATCTGGTAAATTGAATGGAGTTGGACCAGGGGTTGGACTTGATGATCTCGGAGGTCTTTTCCAACCCAATCGATTCTATGATTCTGTGATTACACTACCTAATTATCATATCTAATGGGTACATCCAACCTGAGAACCTTTTGCCCCTGGTACCACCCTCAGAACTGCCCTGCTGGAGCCCCTCCAAAGATTCTGGGCTTTATATCTTGGATTGAGTACAATACATCTTTCTTATTCCGGTCCAGGTGCATGTGTTCCAAACACATTGTCCTTGTTGAAATCTTGTCTGTTGAAAAGACTGTTAAACAGAATTCAGGCATGTGGCACAAACAGTGAGAAGCTGTTAGAAACTGTTAGCTGCTACCTTGTGAGAGAAACTATACAGCTGTATAAAATATATTAAAATCCTAAGGCATCACTATGAGAGGAAGCTTAGATCATCAGGATGGAACCCTTTGATAAAGCAACATTTGCTTAATAGTAGCACTAGCGAAACATACTTTTCTCCTGCTTTAACAGAAGGGTTTTGCTCAGGTTGAGTAATATGCCAGCTGCATTCCTGGCATGCAGCAAAGAATGAGTTATATTACTTAGCATAGACAAGATATAGAAAAACAGCCCTTTTACTGCCTGTGATTTTAGCACTGTCTTTCAAACTTGAAAAGTGCCACCTTATAAGTAAAAGTAATACTGCAAATGTAACTGCAGGATACCACAATGCTGCCTTTTCTGAGAAGCTGGATTTTTCTTCACACTCATGGAGAGATTTGCATTTTTTAATTGTTTGCTTGCGTTAAATGATACGTTTACTATTGCAGATTGTAGTGTCTCCTTAAGGCTGATCTTGGGATAATGTATTTATTAAATGCCAAAAGATAAAGATGAGGCTTCAACGCACTGTTTCTTACTGTCAGTAACCTGTGAGACTAGACCAGAATTGAGGCATCAACACTGGTATCTCCTGCCGAGTTAAATGAAGGGAGAGGGTCTGAGCAATGTAGCCATGAAGAGTTGTGGTGGTGTTATTCAGAAACAACTTGGGCTTTTATTGAAAATCCCACTCTAATTCTGGATAGCTTGTATATATTATTACCAGAGTATAGTAATTGCTGCATTCACAGAAGAACTGTTCATTCCCATTTTACTTCAAGTTTATGCTTACATTAGCCAGGATTAACATTTCTCCAGACGTGGGAATGAGTGTACAGGAAGGAAGGAAGGGATGGTAATACTGCCAGCTTGCACAATTGTGCTGGAAACAGGATGACATTTAAGAAAACCAGGGCACTGATTTCGTATTTTCCTGCTTGGAGTGGCAGAAAACTCTGGCCCCTCTCAGTAGGGCAGCATCAAGGAGTAGAAAAGATCCTTGTACCTTGCAAGGGCAGCAAAAAAATTCTCCTTGGCCCTTTGCCACAAGGGAAGGAAGGATGCAAGCAGCGGAAGGATGTGGCCTCTGGTATGACTGCCCTCTGCCACACATAGGGTGTACTGCTGGGTGGCTGTTGAGGATGTGATCAGTGGGTGCTGGAGTTAACATTGTACTGAGATGCCCTGACTGTTTTTGTCTGTCATTCTGCTCAAACCAATATAATATTAACTATTTTTCTTCCACCTTTTCAAATGTTTCTTCAGAATCATGAGAGTGAGACAATTGTTAGAAATAGTATTCTTTTGAGGATCCTTTGTGGACTTTGTACCTTATTCTGATCAAACCACAGGTCTAGTGAATGATGTTTGAAATTTTACATGCTCTCAGAAATTGAATTTCAAAACTCCCACTGCTGAATAGCCTTGACCTTTGCATAGGTCTGTTAGACAAGATAACTAGTATGCAGTGCTGAAGACTTTATACAGAGAGGTCTGACAATCCCTACAAAAATAAGTGGAATGTCCCATTTATTTATTTATGTATGTATGTATGTATGTATGTATGTATGTACTTATTTATTTATTTATTGGGGGTTTTTTAATACTAAAGACAGTCTTGGAAAACTTTTGGAAATTGGAAGAAGGTGGGAGGTGTTCAAAAGAGTCTGAGAGCGTGTATGAGGCAGAGGAGGGTAATAATTGAGGTGTGCACAGGAGAGAGTGTCTGGAATGCTGTAGGCAAGTGCAAGCAGCTGCAGTGGGACAGATGATGGTGGCAAAGAAGTTTGAAACATAACAATAATGTGTAGAAAAGTTATAGAAAAACAAATTATGTAAGAAGGAATAGACCTATGCAGAAAAGTGGATGTAGAATTAAGCTGGCTAAAGAGGCAGTAGCTGATCTTACAGACACTATAAGAAAATTATGAAGAACACAAAGACAAGAGGATGAGGAACAGAGCTAGCTAGCATAGCAGCACTGTATCATCATAGGCCAATGAGATAGCCTGTAAAACTGAAAATCAGAGTGCTCTGACTTCTGTATGTTCATCTCCAGTGAAATTTTGGTCCTGAAATACTCAGCTATGCTATTAGGAGAGGTTGTTTTCCTGAAAGATCCAAAAGTGAATATCAGTTACGTACATGAATCTCAGACAAACCCCACCATGAAGTCACCATTAAATCCAGCATTACAGTGTGCTCATCAGAGGCAAAACAAATAGGGAACAAGGAAAGGGAGAAGCTTCAACTGTGTACTCATGAAACAAATACGCTGTGCAAATAAATTACAGGTCAGGCTACTGAATTGCCCATTTCCTAAGGAATGTAT
This sequence comes from Sakesphorus luctuosus, assembly GCA_013396695.1. Lineage (NCBI taxonomy): Eukaryota > Metazoa > Chordata > Aves > Passeriformes > Thamnophilidae > Sakesphorus > Sakesphorus luctuosus. Next base: position 31,355 of record VWZD01002482.1, read on the forward strand.
GGTATTTACATTAAATTAGTGTAAAAAAAGAAGTTGTCATAGAATGCCCAGATTAAAAGGAAATAGATTTGCTAGAAAATTGACTGTAATGTCAAAACTAGAGACCTGCATAATTCCACATGCAGTTGACTGCTCCAACAAATTGAAGCTGGTATTTTACCAGTGTTGCACTTTGTTTTGCTTGATTGTGCTAGGAACTATAAACATCCTTTCTTTTCCTGGTATTTCAGGTACAGAGAGAACTGGCTGCTGTCATTGCCTTGAAAGCAAGGAAGTCAGGTGAGTCAGGCTAGACTTCAGAGGGGGTTTGTAATGCTGCTCCCATTTGTCATTTATTGAAGTACTTGAATTGTCATTTCTGTCTTATTAGCATGGGGAAGCAAAGTCAGAGATGGAGAATTTGTGTATATAGCACAATGAAATTACAGTTAAGCTTCTCTTCCTTTAGCTCATCACATTAATAACCTAGCTAATAAAATCACTGTTTTGTGATAAAATCATATGAATCTGAACTGGGGTCGCTTTCTGGCCAAAATCACTATTTTCTCTGGGCTTGTACTTTATCAAAGAAGCTGACGTCTTTGAAGCTGACGTCTTTGAGTTTTATTTAAGACAAATAAGTCGGTAAGTTTCCTTTTTTTTTTTTAAATAGCTGAGTACCTCATGCTATCATCTTTTCTTTATATCTCTGTTTTACCTGCCCATCCATGTGTTTTATTTTATGCTAAAGCAAAAGGACAACTTCATGCACAAAGGTGTTCTTTCTTGTCTATTTTTCTGTATGGCCATAAAGGCAAGTCTTTGCGATCAGGGCAAAAGGAAAGGTAAATGGATAACTGAAAGTCTCAGATGGTAAAAGCATTTATAGCAAATGCTGCTGTTACACTGCAAAGGCATAGAAATATGTGGTAATCTCAGCTCTGCCAGGGTTTGATTGCACAGACAATTCAAAGGTGGTATCTGTGTTGCTGAGCTGGACTTGGAAGCAAGGGAGCTGTGTTTTCCAGGCACTGCATGGGAATTAACATGTTGGCCAGACTTGACTCTATACAGAGTTAACTCTCTGTTGTCTTCATGTATAGTGCAGTTAATCTGCAGCAAGTTTAATGTATTTCTAGAGTAAAACAGAAGTGGAGTTGCCTTAAATTATTAGCAGGTTCCCAAAGCCACTGAGGTCTTTGTGAGCATTTTCACTGAGCATCTGATCTTCAGTGATTTTTCTAGAAACCAAGATCATGGTTCTTGCACTTCTTGAGCTTTTTTCTTTGACCTGTTAATAATACTGCATCATAATATCTGTATCTGTTTATCTGTGGGTTACGAGTACAGCATAAAATTCATTACACATAACACATGTACAGCACACAATATGGTATTTTAAATTGGAGGCATCAAGAAGATGTGGCAGGTGTATCTGCAAATATTTTCTTGTGAAAATGTAAGTATTACAAAAGTATACAGGACACAGTTTGATGGATTTTCATCTGAAAATAGAGGTACCCGTAGGTTACATCCACCATCATCTGTAGATGTAATCTGCAGAAAATGATCACAAATGTAGGTGTGAATTCAGACCTGAATTGCTTCTGTGTAGTAGCTTTGCCTCTGAAACTGTAGTACTTTATGATGTTAACACCCCTCAGCTAATTGCCATTACCTCATATCACCCCAGTCCCATCTGACTTACAATGGCTGAACATGGAAATCCTTCTGCGCTGGTTGAGTGCAGAGAAAAACAGGCTATTTTAAAGGAGGGCAGGAGGGCTCAAGGTAATCTTTTCTTTTACTGTCAAATGGTTCAAGAGTATGGTGCCATGTACTTTTTATTTACTGGTTATACAGGTGTAAGAAATTGCCCTGTTTCTCAGCAGTTGTGTCAGAAAAAATGATTACTGCTACTAGCAATAGAGAAAACACTTTTCCCCAAAAGAGTTGGTTTTGTGAATTAGCATCTCATTTCCTTTTGGTGGATTGATACATAAATGGTTGTTTTACTAGAAAATGGGCTGGGGTTGGATTAGGAATGAGGTGCAGGAGATGAAAATGGGAAAGGAGGATATCTCTTGGAGTCTCCTTTATATTAGTGCAATTACAACTTACACTGAGCAGGTGAAAATATTTTAGTTAAAAATCACAGCCTTAAATAAACAAAGTTCCCTATAGACCTTGCAGTGCTGTCCAGCCTTTCCTAAAACATTAATATAAACACTTTATCTAGTTAGATCTGAACAATAGATATCTCTTCAGTCAGTTTAACTAGTGCATTCTTGTTGTTGAAATTTGCATTTCTTTGTGCCTCATCTTGAATGACTGTAAAAAAGGAGTACATGATCAGGCATAACTGTAAGGCCTAATTTAAGTTAATGCCTTTAGTACAGTAGGTGCAGAGTAAATTAGGTGATTATGCTTATTTTATTGCTGATGGTTAAATTCACAGCGTAGCAGTTACTGTTAGCAACCAAGCTGTGGTATGCTGTGCCTAGTGAAGTGAAGCATATTTCAGAGAAAGTACTTTTGGAGCTGAAAGCCACAGCACCTTTCAAAGATACTGTTCCTTTAACCTTCTTCAAGACTCCATATAATTCCAGGAAATAAGGCCCCAAAGATCAGACAGTTTCTTTTGGCATGAAAAGAGTGGAACATGGCTAGTGGGCCAGCTGCCCTGGGTAGCTTCCAGGCTGGTGTGAAAGGCATGGGTGCTTGGCTCATCCACCCTGGAATTCATAGATGGAGAGGGCAGGCGACAGGCATGGTCATAACCTACTGACTGGAACCTGGCTGCAGTGGATGATGGGTTCATTAACTAAAAGCTTTTCTAGAGACCAGGAGCCCAAAACTCAAAGCTGTTGTGCAGTGGTTTGGTGGTTTTTAAATTGCAGCATTTCAAAATATTTCCTCTAGATAGCTGGTTAGCACTACCCATAGGAACAAGGAGAAAAAAAAAGGTATTTTTGCTTCATGCAAAGACTCTGCAATTTGCTCCTGAATTGCTTTAATTTCTGGGTATTGTGCTAGAAAAACTGGCTGATTAGAGCTTTTGTCTTACTTGTCTAGGACTGCTGTAGTAATCACAATGTTACATTGTATGGAAAGTGCTATCTGTACCTGCACACAAACACCACAGCTGCTGTTGCACGAGAGGAAGAGGTTCCAAATAGGAAGGTTTGCTATGTTTGTGGGGCGGGGTGGGGTGGTAATATCGCCTCTTGTTACCCGAGTGAAACAGTTTGTTTAAATGAAGGTTGGGTTTGTTACCTAGTATATGTATATGAGATGTACTAATTACTACTAATACCGCTCTGTCTGTTTCAGGGATTTAGACACTCTATCCACTGAGAAAAAGCTTTGAAAACCAAGGTAGAGACCTGGGCTTACTGTGGGGTAGGGCAGAGTATCAAATTCTTGCTAGTACAGCATCTGACTTGATGGAGAATGTCAGCTATCAGAAAATAAAAAGCCAGCAGGGCACAGGATAGAATGCCTTAAAGCCTCAAGAGGCATTCTGTTTTTCGTGTGGGGTAGAAGAATAGGAGAAACTAATAAAGCTGACAGATGCTGAAGGAAAAATGAGGAACCTGAAAAATTAAAACCTTCTGTGCTGTGAAAAAAGCTTAGTTTTCATATTCCATATGTGTACTGCAAGTACACCACTACTATAGGAAGGCTGACAGAGAGGTACTTGAGAGCTCTCCTGCAGAGGGAGCTCAGCATTTTTACCTTCTTTTCAAATAAAACTGAAACAGGGTAAAATAAAGGTCTGTATTTCAGAAGCTTTGATGGACCTCAGTAACACTGTTGACTTGAAAGCACATTTATATTTCATTAGAATAAAACTCTCATGATAAAGGTGACCTAAGAGGGGGAAATGAGCTTGTGCACTTCTCTGTGTCTTATAAAAATGCATTGAAATTATTCTTGCCTAACCTTAGAAATAAATAGATTAAATGCTTTCTTCTGTAGTTTGGTGAAAGGTCTTGGGGAAGCAAGTAACTGGAGCAGAAGGGAACTTTTGTCTTTAATTGAAGGCACTTGGCATTAAATTGTTGTGTTTATTCATACCTTGCTGGCTTCTTATGGCTTCTGCAAATGAGCTGAAACATAGCAGAAATGCAGGCTCTTGTCTAAAGGTTTCCAGGGGTTGGCATGTATCTCAATTTCTTGTCATGGCTCGTGATGTGTTTCTTAAGCGTTAGAGATGGTAGCTAAAACAAGGATAATAAGCATCAAATAGCCTAAGGCTGGAGGCTTTAGTTGGTAGCAAAGCTACACGGGTACATCTGAACTATGAGAACCTGTCAGGTAGATGCTTTGTACTGGTGTTAATCCCATCCACAAAGAAGATGCTGAGCATTTCTGTGCATGAACCTAACTGCACCCTATGGCATCACCCAGCAAATCCCTTTGTATCTGAAGGAATTTCCATAACTTTATTTGTGCAAAGGATCAATTGATAAGAGCATGGCTCTGGTCTTTGTTTTTATGAATACAGGGGCTAATTAAGATAACAACTGAGTATGGATGAGGTAGGAAGAGGGTGATTGCAGCTTCTCCCCAGACATTGAAGCGGCAGGGTTCTGGGTGCTTTTTCCTCCCACTGCGAAGGGCAGGGCAGCCACAAAAGCCCTGGTGCTTGTGTATTGTTTTGGTCCCTCTTAGGAATGACATTCAAGTTTCCACTACATAATTAGTTACATTTCAGTCATGCCATTCTTGAATTGACAAGCTTGATTGATTTTTAATGGGTCATTTATATTTTATTTATAATAAGATGGCTTTTATAGTGTAATAACTTCATATTTGAGATCTTCTAGATTGCCTCCACTATATTCTGACATATATAAATATGCATATCCACCCTTCCCCTTTTCTTTTCTATTGCTTCTGTCAGAACCTAACTGCCTATACAATTTGCTTAGTATTTTTATTTTAGTGCAGAGAATTCAATATGAAGCAGTCACTGGGGCTTGAGCTTTGCTTGAGCAAGCTGTGAACAGCTATTCCTTTTCCCAGCCACTGCAACCTCTACAGCACAGGTGTCAGAGCTGATTGCGTGACATGACTCGAACACACTCCAGGCAATGTCAGCCCGGTTAAACACATGAGAACAGTCAGGCTGGGTCAGGTTAAAACACCATCCAGCTATGATCCTACTGTGAATGATGAGTAGCGGATGCTTAAAGTAGAGAAAAAAACAAGTACAAATGGTCTTTCTGATTTACACACTCAGCATCTACCAGCCTGTGATAGAGGGATTTTGCTGTACCCACGCTGCTGTGTGAGGTAGCCCTTGCTGGACCTTTTCTCCATTAATTTATCAAATTGCTTTTTCAGCCTGCTTATACTCCTGACCTTCATCATCTCTTTTGGCAGCAAGTACTACAATTCACATGTGTAGTATGTGAAAGCATATTTTTTCTTGTTTGTTTCAAACACGTTCTTCATAACCATTACTCTGTTGCGATATAGCTATTTGGTGACAGAAAGTGGTGAATAATCCATTCCCTGTTCATCATCATACTCTTCAGGATTTTGTCTACATCTGTCATACCCCTGTATGTTGTGTCATTTCCAGGCTATATCAGTAGTCATTTCTTATACCAAATGTAGTCCATTACATCTGAATCTATTATTATTATTTTTGCAATGGGTAGCTACAGCAGCATACAGTATAGCAGCAGCATGTACTAGAGTTGAGACCAAGTGACCGTGGCAGCTTCTTATCAGAGTGGGGAGGCAGAGGGATGTGGGAAGGAGCCCAGTAAGACCCTTTTGGCAGTATTAAACTGTTTTATCATCTTAGTTAACTCAGGAAACTGCATCTTGCAGCCCATTTCCCCAAGTAGCATAGATACTTGTGAGACTTCTTTATTCCTCAATAATTAGCAAAAACTGGCATTTGGTGCTATCTGAATGTCCTATGTTATGTAATTTGTTTTATTTACTTGTAGAAGTGTTGTTACATAGGAAATGAGAATCATTGCAAATTTGGGTTAGATTTGTACACACAGTTGAAAAATAAGGTTACAAATACATGATCAAAGGTTATTTAAGAACGAAACAGTTCAGCATTGTGTTTAAATTTCAGACATATTACTTATCATTGAATTTGCAGGTTTATGAACAAGCAGATTTACAATATTTCTTACTCAAGTAAGACCTTATTTTGTTACAACTTCCAATTTCTCCAAGCATCCACTTGTTTAAAGCAAGGATCAGAAATGCACTAGCAAAATGTGTGAAATGACAGTTCTTCTGCAAGTGACTATAATAGCATTCACCCTGCAGAAATGGCCACTCAAAGTGGAAGTGCAGGAGTGTCATGCTTCTGTTAGTTCACAGTAACCATGTCTTTACTTTTCCTCTGCCTGTTGAAATGTGGTCCAAAACAAAAACTTCTTCTGAAAACATAGCTAGTAATATTTTAAAAGTTACACTGTGCTTTAAGGATTTCATATCTTGAAGTAAGGGTGGTAATGTTGGTCTGTTCATCCTGGAGAAGAGGAGACTGAGGAGAGACCTCATTGCAGCCTTCAACACTCTCATGAGGGGAAACGAAAGAGCAAGTGCCAATCTCTTCACTCTTGTGACCAGTGACAGCACTTGAGGGAGTGGCATGAAGCTGAGTCAGGGGAGATTTAGGCTGGATATCAGGAAAAGGTTTTTCACCCAGAGAGTGGTTGAACACTGAAACAGGCTCCTCAGGGAAGTGGTCACAGCACTAAAACTGTCTTAGATTTCAAGAAGCATTTGGACAATGCTCTCAGGCACATGGTGGTGATTCAAGGGGTGTCTTGCTCAGGGCCAGGAGTTAAACTTGATGATCCCCATAGGTCCCTTCCAAATCAGCATATTCTACGATTCTAAGCATCTTCAAGCAATCCTTTTAAAGCATTTTAGGCCTTATTAACGGGAATCCCTACCCCTAGGGACCAATGTCTTGTTGCATCACATGGGATCAAGCCCACCAAGAAAATGATAGCACTTCAAAAGGGCAGGATCAGACCCCTTCTAGCCCTGGGAAATGGTGCTCCTTTATGTTGGCTGGTCAGGAACCCTGACACATACACAGATCTTTGCTGTGCTGTGGTTGAATCCATGACCACCTGCTTTACGCCCACTCTGGGCAATGTTAAGCATGGGAAGTGCCCTGGACAATATCAGTGGAAGGACTACACAGTAATACTTGACAGCCTTTGTGTATTCAATAGCTGATATAAAGCAGAATGGACTCTGAGTCTCGAAAAAAAGGAGAAAAGAGCTCTCTTGTGGGAATTATGATGAGAGAGATTTTGGCAGTTTATGGTTTTATTTTTGCAGTTGTTGTAGAACTTTGTGTGTAGTTTTTTCTGTGTGATCTATAAGGTACTGGCATAGAAGAAATGAGCAGTGCAGAATAGCTGCGTAGGTGAGATATTTTGCACATATGCAAAAAGAGGTAGCACAGTAGGGTCAGAAAGACAGCAGTTGTGCAAAAAACCCCCCAAAAACCAACAACCCCCCCAAAACCCCCAACAACCCCCAAGTAAATGTTTTGTCTACTAGGGCTTTTTGAGCAGCATTTACAGGGAGTTCACAAAATTTATTTATTCAGAGTCCTCTTTGTTTCCTGCTCTTTTCCTAGCTGTGCTTGGGGAGGTGTTTCCATGAAACAGAGAGTGGTGTTTCACTTTGCACCAGCCTGTTCAGCAGCTGTCCTTACCTCCTTGTTTGATTTGTTCCCAGCAGTCATTCTCTGATCATGTAATGGGCTTTTGTCCATCCTTCCATCATCTGATTTCAGGCACACTGCTATAGATACATTCACTGCCACGTGATTTAAAAAAAAAAAATCATGCACATGAGAATGAATGTCTAAAAGTACTGGGTAAAAATTGAAACTTTCTGCATGCAGCCATCATATGATTTTCCTTGAGCTGCTATTGGTACAAAAAACATTGCTTTTACCTGTTCCTGTAGTAAACCTACAGTGTTTGCATGTTGTTTTCCAATTTTTTTTTTGATAAAAGTACAACTTCATATGTTCACAAAGAGGGTGTAAAATGTGGCTGTTTTTGTATGCATCACAAAGGGCCAGGCATTGGAAACCAAACCACCTGTGACCACATGAATCAACAGTAGTTGATTATCTGTTTAAAAGTGTCTCCCTTGTTTAGCCACAGGTGTTTTACAAATTATGTTCTTCTAATGTGCTACTACTTTGGTTGAAATAGGGGCCTTCAAAGCCAGATGAAAGGCTTCAGTTTTGATAAATAAAATAAAGAGAAGTTTCTAACAAAACCAGTACAATAATGTGAGAAGAAAAGCTACCATTATCTGACTGATCTGGGAAATATAGGTGATTTTCCTTGGTACACTCATTTTTTAATTTACAATGGCTATATAATGCAGGCAGACCTGAGCCTCGTTTAAATTGGGGTTTGTCCTTCCTGGGTCATACAGATGCAGTGGGAAGGAACAGCACCTCAATGGTGTGCGGATCACCAAAACCAAATCTACATCTGTCAGCTTCCTTTCTTACCACACTGCCTTTGCTCTGTTTAGATTGCAGATTCCTGCACTTGCTCTTATCTATTCCTTTTGATAAACTCTGCAATGAGAGGAAATGTTTTTGCATCATTTTTGGGAGTCCTGTTTCCTATTTGAGAACTGAGACATGGCTTGTAGCACTAAGACCCTTGGGAACCTATTTTTCTGCATGGCAACTAGAAGAGCATAATGAGTACCCTCTGTGCAAATTCAATATTAGTTCTACACCTAAGGTCAAGCAGAAGTTAATGACCATTCTTTACATACAGAAATTAGTTATGAGCCCAACATTACATTTCACACTTCTGTAATTGTAAAATAAAGTGCTGGAGTAATTTATGTTAAATTGATTTAAACTACAAAGCATAAATAGCATAGATTCCCAGATTAGTGTTTGAGAGAAAATGTCATCATTGTCACTTGTGCAATAGTTCGTTCACTGATTGCACCTTCATTCCATCCCATGCTTGATGCTTGCTGTACTTTTTTAGATACAAAGGTGCTGAGCAATGCTGTAAGCCAGTCTGTCTTTAATAATTTTTGCATTTTCTTTGTTTCTTTAATTAGCTGATTTACTCAGCTGATTGCACAGCTGTCTGGGCAACACCCCCCCAGGGGTCTGCCAACTGTTTCAGAGATATGCAGCATACTCAGTGAAGGGAAATCTGTATGATAATTTGCATATATATAGGCAGAAATAGTTGGAAGGAATGAGAAGGCTCAAAGGCAATTTTTGTATTGCTAATAAAGGGAAACATGTAAAGGATAGCTTAAAAAGCTTCCTCTTTTCATTAATTTGTGGGAAAAGATTACAGCTTCATGGTAAATAAGGAATCAATTCTCAGTTGTAGGGTTTTGTTCCTGGGATTATTGCTGTCTCATATGCAGCTTTGGGGGATTTCAGAGATACTCAGTGCTTTTCAGTTTTCCCCCTTTAATTTTGAAACAGAACTTGGAAAATACAGGCGCATGCATGAGGACATGATCGGGTCTGAAATGGTCCCCAAATCTGAGGTTTGCAAAGCATTCACTGTCTGCTTATCTTCCTTTCCATTGCTCAGCACTAGTGTGTTACGTAGCCTGGAGGCTCTGGCTTTTAGTTTCCCCGGTGGTGTCAGTATGAACTATTCATTTTTTTTTCCACTCTGATAAATTAATAAGCATCAGCAAACATTATAACACTCTCAAACAGCTCAGAGCTGCCATAGTAACCAGTCTCTCTAGAGTTTGCTGTATACCCTTCACAAGGAATAACAAGGGATACCACAAAACAAAAAACAAACAAAATCCCAGAACCCAAAAAACAAACCGAAAAAACAAACCAGAAGAGAAACATGACTCTCAAAAAATTCATGAGATAAGAAGAATGCTAGAAGTTGTGAGCTTCCCAGCAGCTGACAATAAATCAGCTGGTGCAGGCTGCTGGCAATTCTGGAGCTTTTCCCGGGGGAATATTCTTGCAGATTTCTGGGGTCTTTTCAACAGTGTTGGTTTGACAGGGACAGAAAATAAAACCCGGGTATAATCATCCAGCAGGGATTAGGCAATGAAGATCTGTTGCCTTGTCAAATAATCAAAATTCTTGTGTTCAGAGGTAGGCTCTTTAGCACTTCCAAGGTGGTATGTGTCTCTTATCTGTAGAGGGCATGTAGGTGCCTTTTACTTATTGGCTAGAAAAAAGAGATTCATATATGAATTTTGATCATGGAGTACCGAGAGGATCGAAATCTTACAAAGGGCAGAGTGGTTTGATGCTCTCGGATGTTAACAGGTTAAAGTACAACACTAAATAATAAATTAACATCCTCATTTGAAATGAAGGAGCATCACTGAGAACAAGAGTGATGTAGCCTAAGGGGTGGCCAAGCTTTCTATGGCGAGCAGAGCTACCTCTGGAGCAGCTTTGGGTACAGTGAAGTCCCCATCCAGCCTGTGCAGCCCCAGGTGAGCCTGGCAGTGTTTGTGCAGCTGCGATCTCCAGCTGCTGCAAAGGCCATGCCTGAGGATTTGCAACAGGCTAAACAAGTTTGGTCTTAGGAGCTGCCTAAGGCAGTGCAGAGATAAACTGCGTGACTGCCAGGCGTGATTTATGGGCTCATTGTTCCCAAAAGGCAGGCAGTCCTGGTGGTGCAGTTGGTCTTCACAGCAAGCTCAAGGGCTGAAGCTGGAGTTGTGTGGCACAAGGGGTTTGGCAGCAACTCTGGCTTGAGTCTGTCACCCTGTCTGCCACCTGGGTGCTCTTTTCTCAAACATGTCATCAAACCGAGACAGGTTAATAGTAATCCTTTGCCAAACCACAGATCCCAAATGCCTTATGGTAGCACAGAGAGGGAGTCGTCAGTACAGGAGATGTGGGACAGCCAGCAGTGATGGGGAGCTAAGCTGGCTTTCTGGAATGACCATGTGGATGTCACCAGAGCGAGTTGCTTACAGATGTCCCTGCCTGCTGTTCAGCAGGAAAATGGTTAACTGTGTTGGTAGTCCTCTCTTAAGCATTTAAATAATTAGCTTTCGCACTTAACACCCTATTAAGCCAAAGGGAGGAAGTTCACACCTCTCCTGGTGTTATTGTTCCAGTCAGTCTGGCTGCAGTAGCAGAATGACGCTAGTGCCATGGTTTGTGTTGTGAAGGTTATCTTAGTAGCCAGAAGGGGTAGAAAGAAGAAATTTCATTTATAGAAAAGGAAGAAAGCACAATACAGCAAAGCCTCTGGGAAGATTGCAACACTGTGGGTTCCAGGAGTTGCTTTATGTGNCACGTTCAGTTGGGGAAATGATTCTGGTATGTTGAACAAGACAAGCTATTAAAATGAAACAATGTGCATTGTGTTGTTTTGTGACTAGAAAATCTTATTCATCAAATGTGATTAATTTACCTTCAAATCTGGTGGCATACAGAACAGTGTATCATGGAGGCACTGCTCTGTGGGTAACCCTGGACCCCTTGGCAGATTCTCCCATGGACAGGTCTATAGTGCTGCTGGTGGTTGTGATACTCATTGCATGCCAGCCTGCCGAGCTAAGGTGAGCCCTTTAGCATGCCTGTAATGCTCCATGCTGCTGAGGAAGGCAAATTCTTTCCAATGCCCTAAATCTACATTAAGCGTTGTGGTGTGGCTGTAAAAGCCAGGGAGCACTGTTGGTTTGTTCCAATGTGAGTGATGGTTATGTTCCCTTTCCTTTAACACTCCCATGTGACGGCTGATTCTGCTGAGGTAGCTGGTAAAAAATTATTTACTTTTGTTTCTTATTTCTTCATGGTTTTTTTCTGCTGATTTAATGAGCTGAAATGGGATTACTAAAGGACAAGGCTCTCCCCCACAAGAACACTCTGTTCCAACATTAGTTTACAGAAGAACATGCTAGCAAAATCTCAGCTCTGGTCTGTGGAAGCACAAGGAACTCAGATCGGATGATGGCCCTAGTGATCCTTAAGTGACTCTAAGAAGTCAGCATCCTGAATTCCCTAAGCTAAGTTGCAAATAGATACATCTGAAATGCACATTGGCAAGGTGATGCTCACTTGACATCTTTTTCTTTCATTCACGGTGACCTTCCCTCTAAAGAGGGAGAAATGCTGCAGGTATAAAGGAGAATTGGTCACTCTCTATTTGTCTGCATTTTTTTTGTCCTGTCTCTGGTTCCCAGCCTGAGCCCAAACATAACATGTAATAGATACATATAGATCAAGGCAAACCACCTTTGCCTTTTCCTGTTGTTACTGCTTTGTAAAACGTGCTGAGATATTTGTATTAGCAAGCAAAGCTCAATTTATGCTGGCAGAGAAGGAAATGTTTGGCTCAGTTCCAAAGTTCACAACTTTTTTTTACGTACAGTTCCAGAATCAAGACTTGTCTGCAAAATGTTTTCCCATCCCACCGTAAGTTTCCTCTCACTTTTCCTATGTTCGAATTTGTGATGTCAAAACTTTTTTTATTAAACAATAAATAGCCACCTAACAGTAAGTGGGGCATTATCCTTAAATTCTTACATTTTATGACAGAACTTGTATTGCATGAACAGTAGTCCAGGAGGGCAGCACCTGGACCAGTTCAAGGGATGTCTATGAGTTGTTATGGGGTTAGGAGGCATATTGTCTACAGAAATACTACAGTTAATTTCTTAAATGTGTATGTGATGATCCCCAGTAACATAAATTTCTGAATATACTGGAGTGTTTTAAGAAATATGTGTTCTTCCTGTTTTATAGATGAAGCACATAGGAACCTTTTCCTACAGAAACCAAGAAAATATAATGAAGAGTTGGTGCTTGTCTCTGTGCCCACTTCAGCCTTCAAGGGACTATGTTCTTGTGATGGAAAAAAAAATGTGAGATGTTGTGATTCCTGGAGTATTGCTCCCTGAGTGTAGTTATGTGGTTCATTTGTGGCTGGCTCTTACGGGTTTGGATAAGAGGCAGGAAGGACACAAAAATCAAGTTTGTGATGGAAATTTCATGAAAATTGTCCAACTGCTCCCTCTTTCCCAAGAGAGCTGCAAGAACGTCAGTATGAGGTCTGGGATTTTTTTTTCCCCTTTAAGAAAATATTTACTGGTTTCTTTCTACATTCCTTACGCAGTCTAAACAACATTGAAGCCAAGGAGGTCTGGGTTTGGATTATGAACTTTTTCAGGTTTTCTAGAGCTGAGCTATGAAATGGCTGATAAAAACTACTTATTTTTTTTTAAGCTGTTCACTTAGGGTACACCTAAAATGGGGTGATTTTCTCATAATCTTAAAATTGCTTATGCTAAAATTGAACACCTAAGGATACTTGTATTCATTGGAGTTGTGGACATGTACCCTCTTTCACTTTGTGCTGTGTAAGAGCTATTAGTGCCCTTAGTTCTGGGTGTTTGCTTCTTGTAACTCGCTCTCCATCCAGATACCATCCCCTCGTTAATCTGCCAGCCCAGCCAGGTTAGCAACAGGGTTCTGCTCCTTGGATGTCCGCCTATTTACTTTGGTTAAAGATGCTCTGGCGTGTTTGCACTGGCACTGGGCAGGGAAGGGGACACTTGTAACAGAGGCCTGTGACAAGAAGCCAATTGGCAGCCACTAACCTTTTCCCCTGGCACAGCTGTTGGTGGAGCACCCATCTGCTCAGGGTTGTCGGCAAAGCTGGCTGGATCAATGTAAATCACTTAAACCTGGACACGTGGTCTTGTTGTTAGCAAGGTGCCACTCCTTTAAATGCCGTGATTAATAGCCAGAGTCTGTGGGGATATTTTACCCATCAGTGGCTGCAGCAAATTGATTTTAGGAGAAATCAGAAAATTGAAAGGAGAGTTGGGGAAATGTGTTTCGGCTAAAGCAGCTGCAGACTTAATAATTTTTAGCATTTGTTAATGCTTTCTGGCACTGCAACATTGCTGTCATTCAGGTTGTTCTGACTAGCGTTCGGCAAGTGGATATCCTGAATGCTTTGTGTTTCCCACTGTGGCAGCGTGCACAACAGAGCTGCATGTGTGGGAGTGTGCAAGAGGATGAGCCAGCTCTTGGAGAGGAATTGCCGGGAGGCAGGTTACAAGGGAAGAGACTGCACAGAGTCCCCAGTCTGGTTGGATGGAGTAAGTTGCCTTTGAAAAGCCTGACCTGCACTAGGAAAGCAGGACCCACACATGACTGTTCAGGCCATGCCTCTCATTATCGTGCCCTTGGGTTGTTTCTTTTCCAAGCTGGGGCACAGATGTGCTACAATGTCCCAAACTAAATGCTGCTGGGATCTAATGCCCATTATACATGCTTTCTGTTACAGCTACAGTCTGGCTCTCATTTTCAACAACTACCTCGAATTTCAGAGGTTGTCTGGTAAAGTCATGTGTGCAAACCCACTGTTGAAGAATTACATTAGAACTCTGTTTTCCTTTGATAATGGATTTTAAAAGATCTCTGGAATGGAATAAACTAAATAGACAAAATTACTTATTTCCCCTTTTATAATTGCATTTTGATTACTTTTTTTTTTGGACAGCATAACTGTGGGGGAAGAAAGGAAAAATTGTGTACTATATGACACTGCAGTATCAGCAGAAATCCACAGAAAAAGAAAATAAATCCGTATGCTTTATTTTAGAGGTCAAGAACAGTCCAAAGTTACTTTTCTTTTAAGTTTGTGGATGCTGTGTAAATGTTAGGCTGCTTTTTGTTTGCAGTAGACCCAGAGCACCGATGCAGACACACCAAGCTGGACCTCACAGTTCATGTTACATGTATTGGCTTTGCCATGGTAAGGTCGTTGCATGTCTAAAGATTCAGGCTGAGGGCAGAGGAGAGTGTAGGTGAGGGTGCCTGGTGAAGGTAACACTGCTATCTGCCAGTCCTTCTCCTGCTCCTTCAATAGCCAATTTGTTCATCAATAAAATCCTGGGCTGCCTCAGCTCATAGACGTAGTTTAAAGGCAAAACAGGACTCGTAATCCTTGTCTGAAAACACTGTTCTACGGGCTATGCCTGTTCACATACAGCCTGACAACCAGCTCAGGTACCCAGGCGTGAAGGAGAGAGGAGGAAACACACCAGCTCAGTCTTCGTACCAATCCATCAAAGCCATGAGCCTGGTGTTTTTTAGGAAATGGATTTGCCATCTCTACCACTTCAAGGACACTTTTAGTGTCACAACACCTATGGTTACGCCAAGGAAATCATTCAGCGGGTACTCGAGATTTATGATATTTGACTATGGTTCTTCTAAGTAAGTGAGTACAGCATAAGGCGAAGTCATTTTGCCTGTGTTTCATTGGGTCTGATGCTCCTAACCTGCCGTGTGTCATGTTTCAGAGGGCTTAATGTCCCACCAAAATGTAGCATGTGGGTGTGTTGACTGAAAGGGTATTCTGGAATATAGATAGTAAAAACGCCAATAGATACAGCTGTTTGCCATACAGAAGACCGAGGGGTCCCTTCAAAAGAGGCTTCTTGGTTTTTAGCTGGGTAAACTGCTAAGTCTGGTTTTGACACTTCTGGGCATTACAAGTTTAATACAAAACTTTTTTGTTTAAAGATTGGCAAAGCTTGCTGGTGTTAAGTGATTTAAGTTATGTTAATTGAGCAAGGTTACTGGTTTTTCCTATTGTGCCAGCAGCAAAGACTTTTCAATAGAACATCTGCTGCCATTTATATGTGGAGATGACTTTCATGGGTAGTGGTGGTGTTTGTTAAGATTGAGATTGCTTTGTTTAAAAGGAATTTTCCAAGTCTGAGGTGAGGGATAAATCTGCTTATTTTGTTTAGTCTGAATTGACTTTATGCAGTATAATGGAAGTAAAAGAGAGACCTGATATTTTATTCCTTATGAGTCATGAAGTCTTGTTACAATGTATGGAAAAGTGGAGTTTTCTTAAATGTTATCATTTTATCAGGAGTAACAGTAGCATAAATATAACTATTTAGTTCTGGATTTTACTGCCTGGGAAAAAATAAAGTGTACTGTATTTAGCATTTGACTAAACCCAGTAAGGTGCCCCTTGTAGGATCTGTCCAAAATCACTCAAGAAGTTAACTAGAATGCTGAAGTTTAAACAAGATTTCTTGAATGGTCATCCTCTTTGATCTAAACTGGGCCGTGCTGCTTTGCTGCTTCTTGTGACTTAAACCTGCCTGCTTCCAATGTGTTCCTCTTTCTTGTTTTAGCAATCTGTCAAAATGAAGAAAACAGCAGTCAAGAAATAAGAGGACTAGAAGAACTCAAGGATACCTCTGATGCACAGGTAAATGTGTATGATTAATGGAGTCTTCTCAATGTTTTCAGATCTACAGGCTGAAGAACTGTTCTGTGCGGGGAGCATGCAGGAGGGAGAAAGTCTGCTGGGTCTCATTTTATGTGGCTATTTAGAATGAGATTGATGATTACTCTGGAAATTAATCCCATGATGTCACAATTGGACAGCATTCTTCAGCTGTCTTTCTGCTCCTTTTAGATAATACACATAGCATATACCAGATGTGAAAGTAAAATGAGATGTGTTTTAGGAGGCAAGGGCATATGACATTTTGATTGAATTTTAATCACTGGAAGTAGACATGCAATGAAATGAGGATACTTATTAGTCATTTAAGTGCAAGCAACAATTTTCTTCTTTCCTTGTCTAACTGCCCTCATTTACAACCAAAGCACACTTCTAGATATTGCTCAGAAGAAACTTAACTGCCTTTTAGAGTATTTTATTGTGAAATTGCTTACCCTGTTTAATTCTGTGAATCTTTTTTTGATTAATCTGCAGTTCATTCAATCATTTAGTTCATACATTCAAGCTGTGCAAGTGTAACTGTATTGCTCGTTGTACTGGTACTGATTATTGCTTTTAATTTAGAACTGATTTTTCCCAGTCTTGGCTCTTTTTTTTTTCTTCTTCTATTCTTGCAAATATTATGTTCCCTGCCAGTTACCACCTTTTCTCCATCCCCTATGTGCAGTGTGCAGTTCCTGCAGTTGATTTATGTCCCTAACTTCATGCCAAACTGAAAAAGTTGTGTGCAAGAAAGGCAGAATTTACACTGATGTCTGTGATCAAGCCTAGCTGAAGGGATACAAGCCATGTTAACCAAGTAGACAACACCTATCCCTTTCTAAAGGCAGGGGCTGACTCAACCACAATGAGTCCAGGAAGGGCTGCAGGCAGCTCTGATAGCAGGCCTGGGCCATGGCAGACACCTGGGGAGTGTAGGCAAAAGAGCTTAGGACCATGTGGACATGCCAACTGCACCATTGTGTGCCTGGACTTTTCTAGCATGCTTCCAGAGTCACATTCAAACATGATGTCTGGAAATGGTCTGCTCTTTTCTTAATTTCACACAGTTTCTAATCTACTGAAAAAAAAAAAAAGGGGGTAGTAGGAACCGTAAGGTGTGAAAAATTTGCTACCCAACTTTGATTCTGTGCAGGTTTAAAGATAAACTGGTGGGAAAAACGAACCTGACTCAAGAGAGATTTCAGGTCTGAGATACAATTTACTAAAAAGATTACAATAAATACAATGATACGGAGAAAAACTGGGTTTAACCCACAAAAATAGATGTATAACCCAGCACAATGGGGCAGGAACAGAATGGTGTTCATTAGCCCACGTGCTGCATGCCATGTGGTCCTCCCTCGGTACAAAGTAAAACGAAAGGAAAACCTTGGTGAGGATGACGGTCACAGTCTGGTCGAGAGTGGCGGTCACAGTCCTGTAGAGGTTCTCATCGTCCTCAGGATCTGATGAGTGGCACCAGAAGTCCCAAAGCCCAAAGATTATATATACTCAGATTCAGGCGAGAATGCCCAGTACCTCCCCCAGGGTGGGAAGTTTCACAATGGGTCACTTAACTCTGTGAGTCATAGGATATTTTTGGCATTACTGACAGTCTAGGTCCTTGCAACTGCCTATTGTGTCAGTCCCTAATAGCCCATTAGCAGATGTGACCCACCCATTAGCAGGCTGGGTGTGGAGGTGCTAATGCCTCTCCAGACGGGAGTTATCATGGCTGAGTCACTGGTGTGAAGACAGAAACATTCCTGTGCCTCACAGGGTTCTTTAACACTCAGCTTGTGGCCTGAGGCGTCAGGTGCGCCCTGGGCAGCTGCTGCAAAGGATCCATTATTAACAGTTCATCAGAAATTATGTAGAGGGTGTAGAATACAGAGTTTTGGTTATACCCACATAGTGATAAACAAGTCCCAGCTGCTGTAACTAGGATAGATTCCTAATTCATATCAGTGTAGAGTTGAGGATCAATTTTGTACAGCTTGAGTATGCATTACAGAGGTACAGAAAAGACCCGGGGGGAAATACTGACCTCGATGCCCAAAAAATCTGGCTTTCTGATTTTTTTTTTTTTGAGGGTGGTGGTTTCATGTATGCTCAGTTCAACTTAGTTGTTGTAGTTATTACAGTTTTTGAAAATATTTGTTCCCAGTTATGACACTGACAGTGCATCCTCAAAGCTCTTAAGTAGCCAGCTAATAAAAATACGTGGACTGATTATAAAAGCCCATAAGAATTTATTATTTGGATATTGATTCATCCAGCTTTTAATTGACTGGAAACCAGCTTCTAAAATTTGAAAGAATACAAAACTCATTTAAGATTTAAGAATTGCTAAATGAGCAGTTAGCAAAAACATTCATGTGCTCTACTGGGAGGAGAGCAGGAGTGTTAGGAGAGCAGCAGTTGCTCAGATTTGTTTGTTAGTGCTATAAAATGGCATTCAGTGAAGAACAAATAGTTTAAGAGAGTGAATAATTTTTTTCACTTTAGTGAGACTGTGTATGTGACTAGAGCAAAGCAAGGGACCCTATTTTTTGAGATGGTGGCATATGGTTTTAAGTTTTCAGGTTGATCAAAGGTGAGGCTGGTAATGGTTATGTTGTTTTTACCAGCCATGGAAGGAGATAGAGGTACAGTGGAAAAAAACGAAGCCACCACAAACCTTTAACAGAGTTGAAGAATATGGTCCCCACCCTAAACACTGCTCTGTGGGATAGACTTGATTTACACTGAAGTTAGTTGAACTGGTAGAAGTGTGGAAAAAATTTTGTAGATGTATGTAAATGTAAATAAAAGATCCCATCCTGTCTGCCTAGGGAAGTCTTAATTGACCTCTGTGTCATTGCTAGCATGTTCATTTATGACATTTGCAGAGGGAATATTTTCCAATGGATGTGCTGAAACAGAAAAACTGTTGTCAGCACTTTCACTTTTCCAGCCTCAGTACTGACTAATTTGATTTCATTCCCATTAATTTTTTTTAATTTCATTTTAAATATTGCGTAAATGCATTTAATTATAGTCATTTTGAGCCTTGAATGGTAGAGCCTTACTATAAATTTCCTACATTCATTTATCATTCATTAAGTTAAAGCCAGTTAAACTATGCAACTTTGTGATTTTCACCTTCATGTAAGTTAGTACTTGTATCTCCGCATGAATTAGAGGACTAAGTAGGGACATCTGGGCAAGGGGAGTTTTGGAGAATATGTGCCTGCACAAAATAAAATCAAAATTGCAAGTAGGGTGAGTTGTCTTTACCCTTTTGTGTAACTGTTTCAGAAGTATTGCTTGAAAATTAGATTTATATTGAGAAGTGAAACTGGCCAGTAATGAGAGACTATTAACATCTTCCCAACCAATTTTTAAAAGTTGTCTTCAATTAATTATTTAATTAACCCCGAGTCTTCTTGTAAGTATTTAGCAGAAAGTTTTATAGTGGAAAAATCAGCGTAAGTCAGGAAATCAGAATTAAAATTGAAGGATTTGTAGTTTTCTTCTTCATGATGAAAAAACATGTTTAGCCCCTTGTATTTCAAATATTCTTTACCCCCAGAGCCAAACATGTACAATTAATTTAAGAATACCCTTACCCTCTCAGAAATTTTTTATCCTCTTGAAACCCAATAAAATAAATGTTTGGGGTTTTTTCATGTTCTCTGCAATTCTTTAAATTAATGAACTATTGGAGGAGTATTTTTACTTGGTTATTATTTGAAACAGAACAATATGATTCTTCAATGAAATTGCCAGTTTGAATACAGACTGTATTTATGGCAGAGTTAATGGACTTATATCCATGTGGAAGCCAGTAATATGCTCTGTGTGAACACAGGCAGAGGAGAAGTGGTGAAAGACAGCAAGACCCACGTGTCCAAAATGTTTACGGAATCACAGAATATGCTGAGTTGAAAGGGACCCGCAGGGATCATTGAGTCCAGCTCCAGGCCCTGCACAGGACCATCCCCAAGAATCACAGCAGATGCTTGAGAATATGATCCAAGCGTTTCTTGAACTCTGTCAAGCTTGGTGTTGTGCCCACTGCCTTGGGAGCCTGTTCTAGCACCCAACCACCCTCTGATTGAAGGACCTTTATCTAACATTCAACTTAAACCTCCCCTGACACAACTTTAGGCCATTCCCTCACATCTTATCACTGGTCACCACAGAGGAGAGATCAGTGTCTGCCCCTCCTCTTCCCTACATAAAGAAGTTGTAACTGCAGTGAGGTCTCCCCTCAGTCTCCTCTTCTCCAGGCTGAACAGACCAGGTGACCTCAGCCACTCCTCATATGGCTTCCTCTCAAGGCTCTTCCCCATTTTTGTTGCTCTCCTTTAGACACTCTCTAACAGCTGAATATCTTTCCTATATTGCAGTGACAAAAACTGCACACAATATTCAAGGTGAGGCCACCCCAGTGGAGAGCGGACTGGGACAATACCTTGACTGGCTGGTGATGCTTTGCCTGATGGCCCTCAGGACAAGGTTGGCCCTCCTGGCTGCCAGGGCACTGCTGACTCATATTCAACTTGCCATTGACCAGCACCCCCAGGTCCCTTTCCATGGCACTGCTTTCCAGCATCTTATTCCAAGTTATTTCTGAAGGTGCTGAAGAGCATAGGGCCCAAAATGGAGCCCTACTAGTGACAGGTCGTCAATCTCATGTTACCCCATTCACTAGTACTCTCTGTGCACAACCCATGAGCCAATGGCTCACCCACCACATGTTGTGTTTATCCAGGTGTGTGCTGGACATTTTGTTCATAAGGATATTGTGAGAGAGAGTATCAGAAACTTTAATGAAATTCCAAAAGATTTCATCAACTGGCTTCCACTTGAACATACTGAAGCTAACTATGACCCCAAAACTGAAGACCCCCTTCCTCTTCTTAACATAAGTGGTTTTAACCATTGGGCTTTGCTTCATAAACTGAAGATCAATAAATATTTGTTCAGCAGGGACTCATAACCATCTATGCTACTTGTAGGTCATGGTCTGCCTTGCCTGGGCATGTGTCCTAGTTACAGCCATGACAGGGTTAATTTTTCCAGCAGCTAAGAGGAGGCATGGTTAGGACCCAGACCTTATTCTGTACCACCTCATGTAATTTCTAGTCTTCTCTGGTTCATGTCAGTGTAACATGGCAGAGGGAGTGGTTGGGTATTGTCTATTGTTGGGGGAGTTCTTGTACCCTCTGTCAGTATTGTTGTTGTCACTGTTTGTTTTCTTATCTTGTTGTTGTTTCCAGTAAATTGTTCTTATCTCAACCTGTGATCTTTACTTTTTGGGACTCTAATTCTCATCTCCATCCTGCTGCAGGGGGGGAAGGGGAATGGGGAAGGGCGAGCAAGAAAGTCTAGAGAGTCATAATGAGAGCACTGAATTGGAGTGTACCATTCCTAAACCATGACAACACAGGACAAAAGTGTAAAAAGGGCCTCCACAGTACTAAGGTCACAGATCCAGAAAGACTCTAAATCTACAGATTTAGTCTGAAAGCCCTAGCAGATCATAACACTTTGAGTCACACTTAGCCTACAGGCCTGTGGGGTTACAGCACACAGATGTGATACTCTCCCCTAGAAGCATCCTGCAGCCATGAATTAAGCAGGTTTGGCTCTAGTTGATGTCCCCAAGTCATCAAAGCATTGCAAAGTGCGGACATTAGACTTCAGCCAAGTCTTAGGTTCCCTGTGTAAATTACGGGATTAAAAGGAGAATATTAGGAAACAACTGATTTGACCATTTTTAAAAGTCTACCGTAGAATAAAAAAACCTTCTCATCCAAAGTATCTCTTTTTCTCTAGTGATTAAACAAGTCTGGACAATTAGTTCACTATATTCTTCTGCACTTGATAAAATCGGTCTCACTGATGATCTGTGGGTGGTAATGGTATGTCCAAACTGTTTTACAAACCAGTGTCCTCGATTTAGAAGATAAGGCTAATCTCATAGAAAATGTAAGGACCTTGAGATTAGGCAATGCACTTCCTTGTTTTCCTGTTGGGTTTCTGACCTTCAAACCACTGCATAGGTTCCTTACATGGGAAAGCTGGGTTCCTTGGGAGGCTGGGCTCAGGAGTAGCATAGGACATGTAGGGTACAGGCTGTATCTGAAATCCTTTCCTTCACCACAGCTGAAGTGTCTGAAACAGGCTTGTGAGGAGATGTCTTCATCCAGACTGGAAGAATATAGGCATGTACAAATTTATTTCAATGAATTTGTTAGGGAGGACTCTTTTGCTTTGTTGTGGTATCTATTTTGTTCTATCAGCTGAAGAAATCTTAACCTCCACTTCCCTCTTCCTTGGAGCAGACTGTAGGATTGTTTGGATGGGCACTCTCACACCTTTAGCTGTCATGGACAGGAATTTCTTAAGGCCAAAGGATTGAAGCCTGCATGGCACTATTGGTTAGCAGTCAGGGCATCACTACCTTTTGGGCCTGACTCACAAGATGTTTTGTGAATTTTGGAGTAGATAGCTATTCACTCAAACTCAAGGTGAATAGTAGAAAGAAAATGGTGGAGGAAGTGGGGAAAAAATCTATTTGCAGATTGCCTTTGAAGTCATATACCATAGCTATGCCACATGATGGGCCCTCCCAAAGCATATGCTGTTCCCACAGGAAACACCTGGGCTAATAAAAGCTGTGTGGTACCCTTGCACCAGGTCACAGTTATGCAGGGGCTATATCCACAACCAAACCATGGACAGTGATATTAGCCACTAACTTTACAGGGAGAAATTTAGCCCATATCAGCTAACTTTGCAACGGGTCTCTGTTATGCCTATAGGCAAGCATGAATCCATCTTTATATATACGACATTTTTAGAGAACAACAAGTGCTGAATGTTTTGACAAAACTCTATCAGCATAGCTTGAATAACTGTCAGAATATTAGCCAAAAAAATAGTTTCAACATAGCTTTAAAGCAAATATAATTTTCTTCCCTAAACAAAATCAAGAGATACTGACTTGTTATTTATGAAATAAATAAATGTTGTGCAATTGTCTTTTAACTCTTGAGTGTTGCATACATGAAAAATGTTAGAGTAGGAGCAGAGGGAGTTGTAGCCTGTTATTTTTAGGTCTG
The DNA here is from genome assembly GCA_013396695.1 of Sakesphorus luctuosus. Taxonomy (NCBI): domain Eukaryota; kingdom Metazoa; phylum Chordata; class Aves; order Passeriformes; family Thamnophilidae; genus Sakesphorus; species Sakesphorus luctuosus. Next base: position 54,726 of record VWZD01002482.1, read on the forward strand.
CCTTTTGTTGCACTTCATTCTTTTTCCAGGGCTGTTCCTGGATAACTTTCCCATGAGTTTTTAACCTCTTGCTCTTGTTCTCTTATGTAACAGGAAACAGGCTGACAGGAACAAATAAAACACAGCATATCTGATAGTTGCACTCAGAGGAGCGGTTGATTTAGTTGGCCCTGCCTTCTTTCCTCCAAAGTAGATACATTTGGAGATTCATATGTGCCTCCGCTTCTCTCCAGTTGTTTTTTAGGAAGCAGTGACTTGTTTGTATTCAGCAAGCAACACTGCAGTACCACAAATATGGGAAAAGAGATGCCTTTCTTTTAAGGTTGAAATTTGTGGCAGTGCCATGTCCTGGGATTGTGGATTTAAGTATCTGTTTGCTCTTTCTCCCACCCTTAAGGCAGGAGTTTTATGCAAGCTTCAGGGAAGAGATGACATCGGACGGATTGAGCTGGTCCAGAAGCTGGCGAGAGAGAACTGCCAGTTTTTGCAGGCGGATAGAAAACCACTGGAGAAGGCAGAACAAGTAAGACATTTCATATTTGGGTCTTTTGTTTTTGTTTTTGTTTTGGTTTTTTTTTTTTCTGGTAAGAGAGGGAGATTTAGGTCACAAAACTGAAATAGCAAAGCTGATGGTCAGAATCCAGGGCACACATTAGTCATGGAGCTGTAACTGCTCTCCTCTGGCATTTACATTTCTCCAAAGTGTGTTCAGGTCAATAATTGTCAGCACATTTAAATTATTATGTTGTCATTAGCTGTCAGTTGCTGTTATTAATATCTTATACACATAGGATATAGCAGATGATTTCAGGTTGCTTTTTACCAAACTGTTGGGGTTTAGAGCATATTCAAATAGCATATAAGGTATATGAGTACTTCGAGTACTCATTTAAATTGTCTTAAAATTACTTCATTGCCAGTATATCTGAATGCAAATATTGGCAATAACTTCAGTATTAATTAAAAAGAATGGTCTGGATAGGGAATTCAGCAGGTTTGTGGTTTTTTGTGTGTTTTTTTTTTGTTGTTGTTTTTTTGTTTTTTTTTTTAATTGTGTTTTCAATCAAAGTTACACTGAAGAAAGCAACATTCCATTTAATGCTCCTGAAAGCATTTATTCAGATGTTAATAACTGGATTGAAAATGCACTGAAACTTGACTGCTCTGCTTATAGCACAATGTCTCCTAATTTTGTTCTCCTTATAAAGATTTCTATTCTGATTGCATATTCATCTAAAGGTGCAGAGGATAATAACTATAAGAAGCAAAAAAAATATCCTACCTAGTCTTCATATCTCTTGCCATTGCATATATATATTTTATTCCATTTTCTGTTCACTGGACAGTAGAAAAAAGGCATGTGCTTTAGAAAAGAAATACTTTTCAGTTCATCTGCAAGCTCATTCCTACTGAAAACAGGCTGTACAAAGGAAAAGAGAATGATGAATGATTGTTTCAGAGCTTCATGCTGTTTTGTTCAGCAGTGTATAAGGTCTGGTCTGGTGTAGTTAAATATGTAATTGTATCAGTAGGTGTGCAGAAGGGAGGAGGGTAATTAGCCAGGCTAAATCCCTGAGATTGAATTGTTCCTCAGCTGACCCACTAGCTGTTGACATCTGGCAAAATTTCCATATATTTTTAAACTCTATCCACAAAGCACAATTAAAAGTTTAGTTGCTCAAGTAAAGATTTTACACCAGGGAAGGTTTCTATTGTGTTTCAGGATTTGGAAGCAAAATTACAGATTCATGGGCACAGAAGAGAGGGGAATGTTGGGACTGATACTCCAAAAATTCAATGGATATTTTTGCTGTTTACTCCAGTCATTGCAAAGGGTGCTGTGGTGTCAGCTGCAGCTCTGTAGCTGCACAGATTACAGTACAGTTTCCAAAAATGGAAAGGAAAGAAGCACTCAGCTTTTCTTCTCCTTTTGAAAAGTGTCGTACTTAGCAATTGCTGCTATTTAGGAAATGAGTGACTTCATTTTAGCAGGAGCTAGAGCAATCTGCTCATATCCATCCTGAGCAGTATAATACAGCAGTTACTGCTCTCAGGCAAGGATAAGCTTTTAGACTTTTAGGATTTGCCTTTAAAGCTGACAGAAAAGAGAAATGTTGCCTGAGAGACTGCAGAAGGCCGGATTGTTTTTCATGTGTCCTTTATTTCTGGATGGGAAATGTCTTACAGCTAGTGCAGGCAATAATAAATCATGGTGTGCTTCCTTTCCTTGTTCTGCACTTTACTGGTTGTTGTAGGGTGGAGGTTGATGTGTCTCTTCCCTTCAGTCCAGGCAGCCCATGCCCAGGTGTCAGAGAGACCTACAGTCCGCAGTGTGGGTGTATTTGCTAAGCCCCTAACTAGGCTATTGATTTCATTAGGAATAGTCACCAAGAAGGCATTACTGAACATGGTTAAGGTTTGTCATAGCTTCTCAGTTTAGCTGACTCAGGTAACTAACTTTCCCTGAAAAAAATGCACCCATTGCTTTGGTGGGGCAGTGGGTTGCATACGTCCAGGAAACTGTGAGCTTCCATCCCTTCCTCTCCCTCCCTTCCTCCCATGTGGTCTGAGAGCTGATCTGGCACATGTGCAGGTGTCAGGATTTGGCTGGGCAGAGTTCACTCTTTCAGGAAGCCATTCCCCCTCCTTTCCAAGGAGAAAAGCAGCAGGCTGAATTGTAGAAAGTACTACTTGGATTTGGGCTTTCAGACCTTCCCATCTCATCCTGCTGCTACAAAAGTGATGGCAGATTCATTGGCATTGGCTTACTACCCAGTCCCTTGGGCTCCCTGTAAATGTTAGAGGAACAACATGTTCAGGGTGTGGTGTACTTATTATGTGTAACATGCCCATTTTTTTATTATTTTTTAAAAGCATAGCTTTTACATTTCTTTCTTAGAAACACAAAGTGATGGGCACTCAGTGGAGGAGTAAAGTGGAGATACTCTGCATGTTTTCCACAAGACCCTCATTTCTCAGGAAGTATCCTTGCACTGAAGATTTCACCAGCTTTGCCTCCCGGGGAGCTCAAACTGTACTTTGTTGGATCATCTGCCTTCCTCAAAGGGATGGCATGCAGTCTTTAAATCAGAAGCCTGAACACCCTGCCAGGCTGCTCTCCTTGCACTTGGAGAGCTTGCTAGCTGGGCTGGCCTCCTGACAGCCCATATGGAAACAGAAATGTTGCTGGTTTGCAAGGCTGTGTGTTTCTGTCTGCTTGGGCCAGTGTCACTGTTCAAAGCTGAGGGCTTTATAACCTGCCTGGAAGTAAAGCTGTTCTTTCCAAGATGGCCAATGGGGAAGCTTGTCTGAAGTGGAGTCCTAGTTTGTTCTCCTCTAGTATTATGAAACCCCACCCCTTGCAAAACTCCAAGTTGAATATGGGGTTAGAATTGTGCATGTGCACATGTACTCAGTATGTGTACTCTCTACATGGACTGTGTTCCAGGCATGTGATGGGAAATGGAGCTGGGGCTCCTCTGGTGCTACCCATTGTGTTTCTAAAGTAGATATCTTCAGATTAGTACGACCTCACATGGATTTTCAGCATTTACAGGAAAAAAAAGGTATAATATACTGGGTTTTGATGATTCTTGTATTTTCCTGTGAAGAAGGATTCTCAGCCTAATTGCAGAATTTGGTACCAACTACCCCAATACCTCTTTTTCCTGTGCAGTGAATGAGATGTGGAGTGTGATGGGGAACTAGACTGGATGACTAAGAGGACTAGTGAGCTCTTCTGTTATTGAAATAAATAGTCACCATCCTCACCTGAGTTTGAGGACAGAAGTTAGTGACTCATTTAGGGAAGGCAGATGACGTGGATGCACAAGAGGTTTTTGGGGAGATAAAATACCTAAAGGTGTTCTTTAAGGTGTGGTGTTGGAGGTCTGTGGTCCACAAGGGGCACATGAAGGACACATTGGTTTGAGTTGATAGTTCAGAAGGAGACAAAATATAATTATTTTTTCCTCAGAAAAAGCAGACAGTCTGGAAGAGAGAAAATATGTGACAGCTGGGTGGTTCACTGGAGGAGAACTTGATTTGGAACTATAGTGGGTGAGAGAAGGGATTCCTTTAGTCTGGCTGTGTTCTGGAGGGCATAAAATTGGTATGTGTATATATATACATGATGTACATGCATATATTTTTACTTCAGACTTTAAGCATCCTTATCAGAAAGTTCATATTGCTTTTGTTTCAGTTTTCTGGTATGCTCTCATTTCTTTTCAGATTTATGGTCTGACTAAAAACAAAAGCTTTGAAAAAATAATATAATTTAAGAAGTTCTGTGCTCAAACTCTGTTATATGTGAGCTGCTTAATTAATTTTGGCACTGGAAACTGACAGTGACCAGGTTAACTGACATATTGGAACTGGTGTTCCTCAGTACCACGCAGTGCCAACTTCTCTGGTGAATATACTGTTTGTGAAGTGCTCTAACCATAGTGGTACTCACAGACTTGTAAAGAAAAAGAAAAGCTAAATTACAGTGAATTTTTTCCCATTCCCACTTGCTAATGTGTTAGAATAGGGTGCTTAATTAAGGCACTGAACCTACATGTGTTAATTTTCCTAAAACTTCAGCTTTGCTAGTGAGTAGAAAACAACTAGTACTAAATAAGCTTGTAAATAGGAAGATAAGTTTCTTCTCTGTGTTATTGAATTCCTACAATGAGATACAATGAATTGATAAATAAATAAAATAAAATGGTTGTCTAAAGTACACAGAAATTATTTTGGTATCCAATGTGGGCTAGAGTAAAAATAACTGTGCAAGCTTGCAGTTCTAATTTTATCATTACATGCAAATCACACTCATAAGCCTAGGGAAAAGTAGAACTGGATATTTGTATTTTTATGTAGTTTAAGTAATTCAAACCTATTACACCATTAAAAAAGTTGCTTTGACAGAAAATAGATGAAAACTCTGTATTGAAATATTCAGCTATAAAATGAGCCTGCTTTTCTTGAGAAGCTTGCTTATTATTAGTATTAATTATAATATAGAAAACAAGCTCTTTATGTAAAGTACAGTAATTTTTGAAGTAATTTATCATAGCTTTTTTCCTCCAGCATTTGAGGTGCATTTGAGGCATCTTTGCACTAAACCATAGTTTTTGAAACTCCTTTTAAGCAATTACAACTCAATTAAATAATGGCTTTATAATAGGTATGAAACTGTACGGTGTTTCCACTTGCTATTTTAATAAAGTGTTGCATTCATTAAGAAAAATCACATCTGTTAATGGTGGCATTGTCTTAGTAAAGTTAGAAAAGTACTTTTCACCCCAGCAACATGGGTTAGATTATAGTGTTGTTTTCATGCTCAGATCAACTGAATAACCTGTTTACAAATTGACAGTAATGTTCAAAGGAAATTTAAGGTTCTATAATATGCTTATTAGGGAGATAAAGAATATGAATTTCTTTATTCAACTATATAAATTATATTCTAGGCTGAGGCTCTTCCAGTACTTCCCTGCATCAGTGGGGAGGGGAACATTTCCTAAATTGACCCTATAATCCCTTTACATAATAATATATATATTAATTAGAGTTACGCATTATTTAAAAGTATATAAGTACAATACAGCTTGAACATATTGATTATGTGACTTAGTTCAAGATGAAAGAGATATATTACAGGAGGCAGATGTGTTTTCAGAAGGACAAGAGATACTAAGAACAGTTTTGTTAATTTACTGGGTACTAACTTTAGTAATCAGTGGTCTCATTAAGAAGACAGATGATTTGCTCATTGAAGCAGGTTAGTGATTGAGCTGAAGCTGTTAAAAGGCTTACAACAACAGAAGATTAATGAGTTAGAGCCTTGAGTTGTATAGATTACTCACGACTGAGGAATTTCATAAGGAAATTCCAGCCATGACACACCAAGGTTGTCTTAGGTGAACCTACTTGTGCAGCTGGACATCTGCAAGGAGACAAGAATGAATGTTAGGACATGTCCAGAGTTGTTGTTTTTATTAGCTTGACAAAGCTGTGTCACTCTACTGGTGTACTGTTGGATTGATGGCCAGTAATCAGGGCTCTGATGCAAAAATATTCTTTAAAACTTTGATATCAAATGACATCTGAATACAGTCAGTGACTGAAATCTGTGCTTTACTTTCTAAAAAAAAAAATCATCACTTTTGTTGTATCTGCTCTGTGTGGGACAGATCTATTGGGTATCTTGAGTGCAGATTTACTGCTTTTGACTCTAGGCAGTTATTGTGGTGCATCTCTTGCGGAGCTGTGGATCAAGTGGACACAACTATACACAGTTTAGCACAACTGTAGCACAACTATACACAACTATAGCGCAGAAACTTTTGCTTGAGTAGCTATGCTTGAGTAGCTATGAGGTTGTATAGATGTCTAAAGTCATTTAAACAGAACGGATTCAGCATGTTAGCACAGGAGTTTGCTATTTCTTTTTACACTTCTTACATATGCCAGCATTAGCAGAGAGAGCTGTACCAGGGTAAGATTATAGTTTGCAATTTTGTTTTCGTCTTCAACTACGAGCCAAGAAAAAAAATGAATCTATCAATGAGGTTGTCAGTTTATATTCCATGTTGAGCAAGAGTAATTAAGAAATAGGTACATGCTTGCTGTGGAGGTAAGCTGAAGTTCAAGTCTCTGGTCTGAATTGGGGGAACAGGGACTTGAATCTAGTTCTGTCTTGTTCTGGAGAGAGTGTCCTATTCCAGATGGTCGATCTTTCATCTGCTGGAATGAATGCATAGCCCCAGGGGATCACCTGTTCTTAGTAAGCCAACCTCTTTATCTTCTGAGAAGAAAAGACTTCTGCAGATCCTAGGCTTTTATTTTTCTTCAGTGCACAACAGGCAGACATCTTTTTGAAACAGAAGAAGTTTGCCTGAGTTGAGAAAAGTATTTTTATTTGCTATATGCTCTTAAGAGGACTTACTGTTCCTTTTGTTGAGTCTATTTAATGTGGCCAAAGTTTTGGAGGAGAATGTCCTCTTGCCAGGAATGCAAAATAGTGGTGAAATTATATAGTCCTTCTCCCTGTAAAATGAAATCTCTGCAGTCACGCTTGTGCTTCCATGATATGTTGTGAGCATAGTATAGGAAGAAATTGACTGGAAACCTCCCTGTTTTCCTTTAAGACAAGTTACATATTCCCACAATACTTTCTTTCCTCCAGATGCTTGGACTTGTGTTTAAAAGAAAAGAGAGCCTATTTTGCTCCTCTTTGATTTATTCTGTAACATTAAACTCCTTTGTATAGAAGGAAATTCCACATACACGTTTTGCATACTGGGCTTTCTTTGGTGTGGAATGATGACTCATTCTTGCATGGGACAATGCCTTAGCTCCTGGGCTGAAAAGGGTAAAAAGGGCACATGGTATTTAGCAGGCTGAAATCTGAGAGCCAGAACTCTGAATTTTTATTTTTTACTCCATTGGTTATTTAATAAATAACTTCCTTCAAATCTTGCTACTTCTTTGCGCCTTTGTTTACCAGGTATAAAATGGGGTCTTGAGCATGTGGGACATTGAAGGGTACCATAAAACCTGCAGTGGTTAATGAATGTTGATGAATTGCCTTGGAATCCTTGAGAGTTGGTTTGGGGAACCCAAGCATGTTGGAAGTGGGTTGGACTTTGAACTGCTAAGGGCCAGTGGGATAATTTTTTAAATCCTCAGCATAACTGAGGCAAAGCCAAGCAGTTGCAGTCACTATGCAGCCTCTGGGTCCTTGGGGATCTCTTTAGTGGCTGTACTACCCCAAATGCTTGTCCTCAGCCCTGGGCTGCTGTGCCGCTTTATGAAGAGACACAGGGAATAATGAAGTTGAAAAATAAAATAAAATAAATACACCTTTCTTGTGGTTTTATTTTCCAACTGGATCAGTTTCCCTCATGTTATGGGGACACAGATATGAGGTGAGAATGAGATATGGCATCAAGGGTGACCCATGTTGGCAAGAGCTACTCTGCTGCTACCAATGAAATACAGCCACTCTCCTTCATTCCTGAAATCCAGAAGCTGAACTGGCTCAAATGAAATGTCCTTGCATATTTTTGTTGGCTGGCAGTATTTTTATCTAGATACTGTACTTCATTATGTGGCTACATGAAGGCATACATGCACAAAGAAGAGGCTGAATGATGAATGGAGGTCATCATCCAGGAGCAGGGAGAGGACGGGAGTGCTGTTTTTCATGAGCAGTGGAACTGCACAGTTCTGGTGTGGTGGTACTCCAGTCTTGGGAACTCTCAATAATAAAGGTGCCTAAATCTCTCTGTCAAGTTAGGGAACTGTTACTTGAATTCAGGAAGACTGAAAAGTTGATAATTCTTTGAATACGTACCATGCAAACTTAAGTCAGAAATACCAAGCAGTTTCTGAAATTCAGGAGAAGTAATTTGGTCCTTCACCTTTCAGTGGTGCAGATCTTTTAAGTCATTGTTTTACTAGACACTTCTCTTGGAATTAAAACCAATGAAGGACATCTGACTTTGGCTCATAATGTGGACCTGGCTGAGAAGAAATATCCAAGATAAGTGGAAACCTTTTTGATAAGCCAAAGGCTGATGGCTGTCCACCACATCATCCTCTTTGGAAGTTTTCTGAGATTTGGTAGCAAGATCAGAGATCAGAGTCATATAAAAAGGAATCAGTGCAAAATGAAGATCTGGGCTAGTAACTCAGAAGATACATGGTTAGCATCGTTAAACAGGTGAACATATTTCAAGCTTCACATGTCAAGCTTTGCTCTGGTTTGGAGTAGAAACTGCACCAGAGCAAATTCTGTAGTAAGATCTACTTTGTAGGCTAAAATCAGTGTGGTTCCAGTGGCAGGATGCTCTGGAGTCAATGAGGCCTGTGTCAGGACTTCACTGGAATAAATGCTTATCAGAATTTGTTGGGATTTGTTCCTGCACGCATGCCCTGGAGACCGCCTGAAGCACGTTGGTGTGGAGACAGCCTTTTTCTTACATTCAGCTGCATCTCCTGTATCACAGTCAGGCTATCTGCACTGAGGGCTTTATGGAAAAGGGGCAGATGTAAAAAGTATCTATCTCTGCCTCCATTGCTGAAGCCACATCCACAGCAGGAATGTAAGGATATCTTGACCTTGTATTTTTTGCAGTCTTCTTTTATTTCCTCTCAGGATTTATTTATTTTTAATGATGAGACAGCTCTAAAATCTCAAAAAATTGTCCTTTTGCTATAGCCATTCTGTCACTTACTATGCCTGCATTTTAAAGTTTAATTCACCTCTTGCTGATGTTAGTAGATAATTTTTGGTGGGAGCAGGGTATAGCCCTTAGAGTCTAATGCTTTTGTCACAATGTAGCCATGGAAGGTGGTGGATTTTGCAAGATGTGCTTGACACACAGTCACCTGTGGAGGACGCTGATGTGGCAGCAGTTAATACGCTATTTGCAGTCATTTTTCTTGGTTGTATGTGGCAGCTCAAAGAGCAAAGGAATGAAAACCCAGGTGATTAGTAGTATTTTTGCTGTCTTCCTCTAAATCAAAGCTGGTATTCCCCCTTCCTTCCTCGATTAGTGTTCCTACCGCTGTGTGCAGCACCTCCTATATTCTAATTCACAGCACATGAAAATGAGGTCTCAAGTGCATATGCATGAATTTCATTTAAACTACCCAGTGAAAAGTTTTAATTAGATGTTTCCTGTGGAAACATGAAACAGGATTTGAAATTAGCAATGACCTTATGGCTTTCCTGAAATATATTTTCCGAGATCATGTGGCAGGCAGTCCTCAGCTCTTTTTGTCACTGGCTGGAATGTGAGTATCTGAGCAGAGAAAGGCTCTGATGTGTGGGAGCAGCAGCAGTTGCTGGTTGCAGGAAAAAGTACTTTAGCTGCATTCAGTGACTGGGACAATAATAGGATGACATAACTCAGGAAGAGCATGAATAGTAGCTGGTATTTCCTTTAACAGCTTGCTGAAGATCAAATCTTAGATGGATTTCCAAGCTCTGACCCTGGGTAAGCCCTTAACAGGGGGTGATCCTGAACTACACAGCCCTGTTTGATCAAGGGAAGGGCCTACAGCTCACATGCTTTTGTTGGCTGCTGTGTGTCAGCTTTGTCCCCTGCCAGCCTGGCTAATTCTGCTGTCTCTCCTGGAGTGGCTGAACTGAGACCACCATCTCCTATTTCATCTCCATTTTCCCTGGGAGGTGAGGGGAGAAGACCTGTGTGTGCTGTATCAGGAGCAGCATTTCCACTTAGTCTGGTGCTGAGAGGAACAAAGGATAGATAACCTGCTCCTTTTAGTGGAGCAGGAGACAAGAACAGATGCAAACATACATCACCTTTTTGGTTTGGTTGCGATATCAATGTCTCTTCTGTTTTTAGGCGCACTAATATTTGCTTAATGAATACAACATCAGTTTAGGCCTTTTTACAAAATACTTTTGATATTGCAAGTAGGGTATTATTCACCATAGGAAACTTTAAAACATACATGTGGATACAAATACAGCTGTTAAATTGATTTGCTGTTTGTAATATATGCTGTTTGGCCATACTTAGCAAGTTAACACAGACCTGATGTGTCAAGGTCAGAGAAGACACTAATCAGAGCTGACTGAAGAGACCAGAATTTCAGTTCTCATATCGAAAGCCTGGTTGTTCAGACATTGAGCTAAAACCCAGAAATATTCGGGACTGGGCTTCCTTGTGTGGATGGCAAACAGCTGGAAAGTGTACCAACACTCCAGCTTTGTCTCCTCATGGGAGAAACCTGAATCTTTTCAGTGAAATCCACACATTAATTCAGATTGTATAAATAATCTGTCTGTCTGTATGCAGTACCTACATAGAGCTAATAATTGGGCTATATTGATTTCTTTTTGGTTTCTTAGATTTGATGAACTTGTGCTAAAGAAACATGTGGCTTCTAAACAGAGCTCTAGTTGCAGTAAGTTCTTTACTCCTACTTCACACCAAGGCAGAAGTAAATTAAGCCTGGGTAGAAGATTTTCTTACCTACTTTATCATTGGCATCACAAGAACCTTCCAGTGGAGTTTGAGCAGTGCCCAGTGCTCCACTGGGAACCTATAAAATCCTGCACATTGCAGGATGACCTCCTGCATCTGGGGCCTTTCTCAGGATTTCACAAAGGATGTGGCAGAATCCCTCTCCACCAAGGAACTTGTGGTGCTAATGGTCCCCCAAGTTGTCCTTCTGTAGATATACCTGCCTATATTTGCATGTGCTGTATGTATTTATTCATTAAACAGATTGCAAACCTTGCTGAAAGCAAAGTCGATCACTTACAAGGACAACTTATGGAACCTTTTTTCTTGTTGTAGAAAGAACCAGTCATTTACACACAGTCTCAGTTGTTAACATAAAGAAGCTGCTTTCTCCTGGTGACCCATCTGTTCTGACACTCCTTTCTTCCACCTCTTTTCAGACTGCATCAGTTTTTCATCTAGCAGATTCTGAAAAGTTTCAATCTCCTTTTCAGTTCTTCAGATTAAAATCTGGGTCTTGGTCATCACATTTAAGACCTGCACAGATTTCTGTGCCCCTACCTTGAGGATGTCAGGCTGTGCATGTCACCATTTCCCCTCTCCATCCAGTGCCTGCTGACAGAAAAAGCAATAGACCCAGGCTGTCTGCTCACTGGCTTATCCTGCAGGTAACTTTATGTAGTTACATGTTACCTGCCTTTCTGAAGAAGAAAGGCGAGTGATGAAGTTGAGGTATAAGATGGGGACTTGGGAGCTCCCTGTCCTGCATGGGCTTCCTCCAACACCTTGGGCTAATGACCAGACATCTGTGTTCTCAGATCCCTGTTTGTAGATGGAAGTGCTGCTTCCGTTTTCAGGAGTACTGTGAACGTTGGCTCTCAAGATGCTATCCCACATTAATGTGGTGTTTGAGTAGTGAGGGTACACTGGCTAGCTGAGTGATATTATAGATAGGTTGAAGCAGCTTAACTTTTTAAGTCTGAACACCTGAACCACCTGAAAGTTGCTTCAGGTGGCAGATTTTTGATGTGGGACACGCAAATCAGGTACTTTCTTAAAAATGGCCCCTATCAATTCTGAGTTTTTTTCAGAGCATCATCTATAGCTTTCATTTCAGGAGACCCCTAAAAATCTGACTCTCTTATTTCATTTTAGACATTTCCTTGTAGGAATGTATGCAGAAACTGATGGAAGGTGTTCCAATTTTACAACAGAGCTGTGGGTATGTGTGCTAATCTGAGTAGGATCTGCAGCCATCCATGGAACAGAGTTGCTCTGTTCCTGCAGTGGATGGCCGTATGCTCCCTATAATTCATCTGTTCTCACTCTCCCACCCTCAGCTGTCACACAGACACACATGTGTATATGTACAGATATGACTGGTGCAAAAGTTAGTTGTGTACTACATTGTGAAAAAAGCTCCAGGTTCATTACATTCATTTTCCTTGCTAGCTGCTGTAGCAATGTGCTCAAATTCTGTCTAATATTTACTGGTTAATCAATTGACACATACTGTTTTCATTGCAGTGATATGTGAATAGTAAATATTTGCATTAGACAAAAGCTATACAGTAGCATATAACATGCATATAACAGTTGTTTTAAAATGCTATTAGTTTTTAATCTACAGGATGTTCAATATATATTAAGGATCCCCTAAGAATAGAAACCATAAAAAATTAAACAATTTATTCATTTAATTATGGTAGAAATTCATGTCTTACCTGCTGTAAGAAGAAATAAAGGTTTAGCATTCCAGCAAAAGTATCAAAAAGCTGTAAAAGTTACTTGACCATTATAATGCGAAAATTAACTATAAAATCATAGGCATTTGCAATTTTCCTTGTAATTCATTAATGCTGCTGTTTCCAGGATTCCAGTGCTCCTGTGCATGGAAAAGATCTGCATCAAATGGTTGGATGCCCAGCCTATTTGAAAAAAATCCTATTGATTAAGATCTAATAATACTTTCCATTCTGGACATTCTTCATTTGGGCAATTTTGCAAATGCAGCAGAACATGCAATACCAATATGTCTGTATCACTTTTGTGTTTATAAAAATAATTTGCTCCAATATTTTTACTTTTTTTTTTTTCCCATGCACAGGTTAAGTGCTTGCTACAGCAAAACTTCTTCACTTTCCTACTTTAGACAATATATTTAATGAACTTTATCTATATTGCATTGTTAAGAGCAAGGAGCTAGGAGCTAGTTCTAAATAGACTAGGGCTTTTACGGAAATGAAATCCTCAAAGCGTTGCTTCATCATGGGAAATCACTGCCAGATGTCGTGTGAGCTCTTGCTTTCCTGGCATACACAATGTAGAGAAACACTTTCATTTTTAGCATCTTGACATTCAACTTTTTGACTTCTAGTGCTTTACCACTTTTTAGTATATGGCTTTTAATATTTCCTATTAAAATGCATAGTTATGAATTTCCTCATATTGAAATAACAATTGAGATAATATAGAGATATAGATATTTAGAGGCTTAGATCATGTTGTACAGAAGCATCTTAATAAGATTGAATGAAAAGCTGATTTTATTTTTAGCATAGTCTAGTGTTTAATAAGCTAAAGCTTAAAATCTGATGAATTGGCAACAATTTTGTGATTTGATATTCAGAAAGAATGCATCCTGAATACCAAATGAATGAAAGTTACTGTGAACTACCATTGCTGAGTTTTTTTAGTTTGACCTTGAAAACTGTGTTGGTTTAGTGTTTTTACACTGCTAACCTTGAAACGCAGTAATTGGAAAAACAGTGCTGAAGGTTAGCAATGCTTTTCCTTGAGTTATCATAGGGAACACATTGAAGTTGGAGTGGAGAGAAAATTTCTTCAAGATCTTCAAATAGTTTGAAAGTTTTGGTGAAGACAGCACTTTAAATTTTCATTATTCTAAAAATGTCCTTCTGTGCACTGGTACACATAGCTAAAAGAAAAAGTGACTGTGGAAAGGAGTGTAGGTAATATCAGGAGGATGGGAATGCCCAAGAAGCTGCTTATCAACCCCTTCTGATGCAGAGCAAACATACCCTCCTGCAACTTGAATGTGTGCCCTCACAACATATCCTTGGTGCAGCATGGTTTTGGTAGGTCAGGTGAGTAGCTATGTATAAAGATCATATTTCTTATGTCCAATAAATGATTGTAAGCCCAAGTCTCTTCCCCTCTTTACTGGTTGTTAGCAGGCAGCCAATGCACCAGTACAGAGTAAGGGTAGATGAAGAAACATGCTTTGCACAGGAAAATATTCTTCTGGAGCAGAGGTATAAGACACAACAGACTTGTGTTTTCATTTTTTGTCTTTACTGAGTGGATAGTTACACTGTAGGCTGTATGTTCATTACTTACACTGGAAAAAAATCCCAATGGATTTCAGAAGCATTAGATTCTGGTCACTTGCATTTTAAGGGAGCAGAAGAATATGTAAGCAACTTTGTTTAGGATCATCTGAAAATATAATTAATTTTACTAAAAATCTAACAGAAACCTAATGTTTTAGATAGGATTTTAAAGCCTCCCCTTCAAATCATTGTGGTCTCTGTGTTTCAGATTGCCTCCAGTGCCTGTGTTAAAATTCAAGGCATCCATAAGGTACATGTCCTCCTGACCTAGTGCTGTAGTTATGATGATGCATAAAATAAATCATTGCAATTACTGAGGCAGTCTCAAGCACTTAGTAACTCAGGCAATTGCTTCTTGAAACATGACCGAACTGAAGAAAGGGTCATTAGTTATTTCCCTGGAGTACTTGGATATTGTAACCCTCTCCACAGGGTTCTATTAGGGAGTTAAGACCTGGTCATTTGTTCACGTATCTCATTTTATCTTTCTGTTACTCAAATGCTCTGTGACAGCTGGTAAATTCCAGAGCATCTCTCTTCTTCACTCACGGCATCTTCTTACCAGTCAAAGTTCAGGTCAAATAGCAAATGGCCAGTCATGTGGGAAGGAAGAGCCCAGCAATGACAAAGTAAACAGGTTTAAGAAGTCATTTCTGGAAGGACTTATGAGATAGGGTGAATTTATGAGACACATGATATAAAAATAATTTCCTGAGTAAGGAGGAAGAAGTTGGTTAGATGAGCTCTCAAGGTTTTATGTGAAAAAAAGTACAAAGCTGTAGAAACCTATATAAATTGTTTAAAGCTGTGACGGTCAAGAAGAAATCAAAGCCAGAAATGGTGGAAGGGAGGCCAGGATCAGAGACACGTAAGAGTTTCCATATTTCTTGGGCGGCATAATAGGTGTTGACAGTGTCTAAGTAGTCTGTACTATGCAATCTGAAAGAAATGGGATGTGATGAGAGGAAGAGAAGGGGATCAGAAGACATAAGTCAGTGGACAGTTGCCTCCCCCAGTGTTGGCTGAAGAAATCACTGTGCATACAGTGTGATATCAGAAGCTGGCAAGTGGCATCACAGAGTGGTGCTCTCTCTCTCCCTGTCTGTAACACCAGGTTGGTCAGGAGGTCAAAAAAGAGGAGGTACTTTGAGGGAGGAGAAGGGAAGGGATCCAAGGGAGATTATTCGGGAACCTGGTGTCAGTGCTGCTCCTCGTGGTGAATTAAAAGGAGAGGGAAGAAGCCTTTTGTGGGCATGATAGTGATGAAGAAGAGCTAGAAAAAGGCAGCAGAAAGTAAAGTAAAGGCTCTGAGACTCATAGATGGGACTGGCAGTAGAGCAATACAGTCTGAGGGAGTTCTGGAGAGAGTTGTCTCCTCTCCTGGGGAGGAAGGGAGACCCTCACAGGGAGAGGTGGTGTGTTAGATGATGATAATATCAGAGACCAGCAAGACATGCAGCAGCCTGGTTTAGGGTTGAGTTAAGGGTAGATCAGATGTCCTTGTTTCGGAGGCAGCAACATCCCTCAGAAGGGTGGGGCAGATGGCTGGAGGTGGTAACAACTCCAGCAGCCCCAGAGTGATGTGCTTCGGCATGTCTCGCAGCCTTCATGCTGTCAGGAAGGCTTTTTTTCTAGTGCTGTTATGAATGGTCTTCTAATGAAAGGGTACAAAGTGAGTTTGAGAGGTATGCTGTCATTTGTAAGGTTTCATGATATTGACTGAGGCAAATCCTAGCAAAACATTCAACATTTGGGGTTTTTTTTCCAGTATTTCTTCCTATGCTAATGATAGATCTTCTTAAATCTCCGCAAGCAAAAATAGTATTTGGGATTACTTCCATTAACTTTTTACAGAAGAGACAGTGAAATCTGGACTATGCCACAATTCTGTGCATGTTCCTCCCCAAAGGAATGGTTCCTTGCGGGGGAGACCACACAAGCACATAGATGAGTGTTTACTCAAGATGTCCTGCATCTCATTGCAGATACCATGTGATTTAACAGTTGCCATGGTAACAATGCATTTTTTCATTCCATAACTTGAATAAATGTTGAGATTGCCCTTGGTATAACTAACTTTTCTCCATTCTAAAGTTGGCCATGATTGTATCATCTAAAGAAAGCAGAGAGGAGACTCCCAACATTCATACTGAAATAAATTTTTAGAGCATGTAGGCAGTTAAGAAGTAGGTACCTGATTCCACCTGGAACAAAATAAAAGTAAAGCTATATGTGATAATTTAAAATCATAAAATGGGAGAAATCTAGAATTGTACTTCATAATGTGGTGTCATTGTATGTTTTTCTGTAAGTTTTATTTTTTGTGACACTTTTCTTCAATACATGAAAACTAAATTTCTCATTTTATAATTTTCTTCCTTATGTAGACATGCAACAAAGCATTTTTCTTCTTTTTCCTTTTTGTAATCTTGCAATAAAATGTCATTTCTTGTGTGCTATAATCACCACTTTTGACTTAATTGTTGCTGACAACATCTGATTGTTAACCCCTCTTTCCCATCTCCTTTATTCTTTTATGTTTTACTTTTGCTAAGTGTGGACAACAAACATTGTACCAAAACAAAATAAAAAAATGTATCCTTTAATTTTCTCCTGTGCATGTAATGCTAGAAAAAACCTCCTGTATAGAAGCAGCCTTATTTTTCTAATTTCTGTAGTTGATTATTTGTTGACATCAGTGAGTATTTTATCCTGCATGATAAATGCAGAATAAAATCTCCTGCTGTTAGGTGGAAGAAGTGAGTTTTATTTTTCCTTCTAACTCCTTTGTCCTTTCTTTTTTGGCAGCTTTATTGCATGCTCTACACATTGCTGTCTACTTAGGATCTGTTATCAAGTCTGCAAGTGATTATCTATTTTTGAATGATTTAGATTCATGAATTAATGAGCAAGAACAGAACCACTAGAAAGCATTAGTAAAAAGGCTGGTGATTTCAGACTGTTTTGGAGCAAGCTAAAACTGTCATCCAAACCTAAGAAAATTGTGGCCATAGTGATTCATGCTCTTCTAAAAAAAATCACTGCATTATATCTAACTTATTTGAAAACAACAACCAAATCACAGGATATAAATTCTACTTTGTGATGACTACTGTTGATCTAGAAGTTAAATAAATAATTTTGATTATAAACATTAGCTTTGGACTTTTCTCTTTTACTTTTTTATGCAGTGCTTTTTCACACTTGCTGTTTGAAGACCATGTTAAATGTCAGTGCATTTGAGAGAGTTTGATTCTGAAGTTCTTGAGAATGAGCTTGAGCTTTATACAGTATTCTCAGCTTCAGAGTTTATCTTAACCCTTTTGCGAAGTCAGAACCAGCTCAGCACTGACCTTTGCTGAGTCCTCTTTCATGAAAAATTAGCTTCATCCTTCTGTGAACCTACCTGCTTCCCCAAAATATATATGCCTTACAGTGATAAATGTAGTACAGTAATGAGCAACACCTCAGTTTAATAGGCATGTTTTAATCTTCCTAGTTTGGAATTGTGGCTTATAATGGGCATAGTATACATATTTTAATTTTATATTATTTTTACTAGAGTGATGGCTTGGCAGCATTGAGAGGTATTATGGACCTAAGTCGAGAGACAAAGGTTTCTCTAATAGACAGGGAATGGATAAATCAGTTTTTTAAAATAATACTTTGCTACACAGAAAGTATAAATTGGAGTGAAAGGTAAAGAAATGGATCAGCAATCTTGTCTATTTGACTTAGAAGTTGTATGTGTCCATAACTGGTAATTAGAGCAATACAAGGCTGACAGTGTCATGTATTTACTGTCATCTCTCTTCCATTCCTTATTTATTGCTGCTTTCATTATAAAGGTTGTAAGGCCTTTGTGCATGTATACTTAGCATGGTGAATATTAGTCTGCATTAATAAGTGAAGTCCAATAATGTTAGTGTGCTGTGTTCTGCAGTTTTCATTCTTGAGTAAAAGCTGTATGGGGCCTGCCAGAGAAGTCAAGTTCCAGCCCTGTTAGATGGTAATCAAGTTGTTATGTATTTCCCCTCATATTTCAGTAATTTCTAGAATTTCACCCTTTTGATGCTAAGATTATTCTTCTTATTATAACTTCAGTGTAACTACACAATCACCTTCCATTTTTATTTCCCTGACCCATATGGTAATAGTAGTACGTGTTATCAGTTTCATCTATCTGCGTTAAGTCTGCAGTCCTTCTTGAAACCTTGGCGCTCCTCCCCTCCTCCTGGCCAAAGGGTAAGTCCTGCAGTTTTTATATTATTTTCCTCATGCTTTTCACTGCGGCTAAGGCTTGATCCACTGCCAGTGACATCACTGGAAGACACTGAAACAATCCCCCAGCTAACCGGAGGATTGAACTATTGTTTCATCTACATATTTCTATTCTATTCTATCCTAGTCCAGTCTGGTCTAGTCTATTTCATTCCATTCTATATACAAAGGAGATGCTTGCATCTGGTGTTTGAATTTTTTTCCTGAAGGAAACTTTACATTCTTTGGAGGAAAAAAGTTGCAATTCTGATTCTAGCGAAAATAATACAATCACAGAAGTCTCTTAGGGCAGAAATGCAGATTGAATTTTCCTGACACTTACCTGGGGACCTGGATCTCCAGGTCTATTGAGCTCCTGGGTGGCAGGGAATGCATAAGCCCTGCCAGCCTGGGATAGGCAGTATGTACAGGCAGTGGTGGGGGGGAGCACAGCAGGCTGCTTTCTGTTCAAACTGTTTGGCATGGTTTCAGCTGTATTGAATCCATATTTTTTCAGTAAAAAAAAGTTGCACTGGAAAATTTCTAATCAGCTCCATATCCCACCACATTAATTGCAAAGCCACTGGAAGGGATGGTTGGCATCTGCCACTTTTGTTCTACAGTCATGTTAATTTTGACCTGGTGGGGTACACGTTTTTCTACAGATACTCTAAGCTTGCAATTCTTCCATATACTGGTATTTTTCAAGTAAGTGCTGTCCTGCCAGCTGTGACAGAATGGTAACAATATTAATACCATCCTCACATCTTTTCTCTCTCTCTCCACTCCTTCCCCTTTTTTTAAACTCCTCTCTTTTTGTACTGTTACAGAGAGAAGGCCTCTTCAGTTGTCCTTGCCAAGGTGGTAGCTCTCTGTCAGGCTGTCCAACTCACTAATAGCTATGAAGAGTGTGTGCTCCAAGAAAGGGAAAACCAAAATGCATAGCCTTCAATTGTTTTAAGAAGACATTTTTCATTATCTGACAGAGCTGTAGAGTGTTAAGGTCATGATAACAGTACCTTCGTGGCTGTGACACCAGTAATGGGGTTTTTTCATATTTTAGAAAGTGTGCCCTTTTCCCTGTGTTAGAGGTGTTGCTTCCTTTCATTAAAGCCCTGTCCTTAAAGTGTTCTCACCTTAACTGTATTTGGAGAAAACTGGGGGCCAATCAGGAGAATGGACAAGTTGGTCTCCATGTAAGGCATTTCTTGGAGCTAACCTGCAATGACATGGCCAACACTGTGCCTTCAGCTGTACTGCATCATGGCACCATCGAAGTGTGCCACAGGGAGGTGTAAACCAGGATTCCCATTTCAGTTGCAGATTTTATGCTTCCGTTATTTTCCAAAGAACATTAAGGGTTTTTTTTCTTTTTAACTGTAAACATTGTGCTGGTTGGACTCAAATGTCTTTTCCAACCTAAATGAATCTATGATTCTATGAAAAGCTGCATGTGGTTCCTCTTCTCTCATTTCCTTTGTCTTTCTTTAACTACACAAACTTTTTGTGTGTGTTTTAAGTGGCCTGTGCAATGAACCGTAGAGGCACCCCTGCTTGGGAACATCATGCAACTGAGCTTTTTTTTTTCCCCTAGGACCTAAATGTAGCCTTTCTGCGCACATAAAGAGTCACATTTAGCAGTGCCCTATTCCCATGAGCAATTTCTTTCTTCTTAGTAACAGGGAAAGCAGGAATAATCCTACTCTCAGCAGTTTTGGGATTACAGGCAAAAATTGAGTTCCTTGATGTATGACTGTGTAGGGATATTAATCTTTTCCCTGATGCCTGTTGTCTGTCATCCCAGCACTGTCCTTTTGACCCCTCTACAAGGATAACTTGTTATTAATGTTGCCTTTGCTGCGGGTACTCAGTATGCAGATGACAGCATCAACAGTTTTTCTAAAAGGGCTTGTTCTGTGCATTATCAGATGCAATCATCAAAATTGGCTTCACAAACAAAGGATTTTGATTTTTTTTCATGTTGTCGCTTGTGCTCATTTTACCACCATTTGTGAAGTTGATAAATTCAGAGGAGGTTGTGTTGAGCTGAGTGTTGGCTTTTTGTTGTGCATCTCTGAGACTGATAGCTAGTGTGAGACCACCAGGAAGTTTGGATACAATCCCTGGGTGCCTTTTGCTGAAGGAGGTGGTGGTCAAATTTGCAGTGTTTTATGGTTTTACAGCCTGGTCCGAAGTTACTGAGAAATCACTGTGTGAGGCTCTAGTCAATTTTTGTTTCTACCAGTATACTGTGAATTGCCCCATGTTTACAAAAGTATATTTAACAACTGCAGAGGAAAACAAAAATATTAGAGTACAAGGAAGAACGGGACAAATGATGACATTAGAAAAAATAATAAAATGTAACACCTATGTCCTATGAGCTGTATTTTATAATAGAATAAAATAACACAGCCTGTAATCTGTAAGATTTTTTTATTATTCTTAAGAATTGCCATATGAAAAGCTGCTGGTATAGATGGTCCTACAGTCCTGTAAGGCAATTTTTCCCCTGAAATTTGGGAAAAGTGGTGATCATGCAACTACAAAACAGGCAATCCCATTGAAAACATTTTGTGTTGTGGTATTTTCAACAGAGGTAGAGTAGTAACTATATTTTTATTTTCATCTTTCTAAAATAAAGACAGGGTAACCACTGCAGAAAAAACACCAGTTTCTTCCTTATATAGTTGGATTAAGCTGTGCTGGGGGCTTTGAAATGCTTTTCTCCTCTTGCAGTTGAAAGAGAATCAAATATCTTAATGCAGATTTTGGTTTCTCTTGAAACACTGTGAAATACAGTAACATATTCACAGAGATCAGAGAAATTGTTGTCCATCTCCACTTTGTGATCTGTTCATTTCTATTTACTTGTCAAACTAAGAGGAATAGCCTGTAAAGAGTGGAGTATTTTTTGTACATCTGTTTGTACTTCGGTGACTAAATCTAATTTTGCAGTTCCCACAATAAGAGATTCCAAGATAAAACACAGCGAAGTTTAAGCAGGTAATCATCTTTAGTCTTGATGGATGCTGTCTGAAAGTGTACCTTATAGAAAGAGCTGTTAATAGAATGTTGCATTTTGGTATTTTACTTTCTGCCATGTTTGCAATATAAATATGTTTGTGTTCCACAGCCAGAACTCGTATCATTGTCCATTACTAGTACTGGCAAATGCCTTTCCCCATACGTCTCAAGGGCATGACCTGGCACCAGCATAGAGGCAGAAGTGATTAGCATTATATGATTGTGTTGAGTCAGTTTTTCCCAAATTATGCTCTGAAAACAAAATGTTCCTGCCCTCCATAGCTCCTAGAGGAGGCAATTTCTTTGTTATTTGCTGTGATTTTGAAAGTTAGCCTGTGTAAAGTTTGCTTTGTTGCATGTTGCCCAAAGAAGATTCTCTTTGCCTTTGCTTAGTTGTTTGGCAGCAGGAAATTGTCTGCAGACTGGATTTTCCATGCTCCATTAAGTTTATAAGTGCCTTATCTCTTAGTTGCTGTATTACTTCTTTACCCATTGAAACCAAGAGTATGGAATCTCTCTGGATGTGGGGTTTGCTGGGGTAGCTCTGTGTCTGGTACTTTTTTGAAAAAAAGCTGGTGAAGAGATATTGGACAAAAGTTCTGTCATTGGGAAGGGCATAATTTTCATTGCTGGTTAGATGCGTTCCAGCCTAACAGGCACTTTAGTAATGGGCAAGACGGATAAAGAAATAAATCCTTTTATAGGTGTCCTGTCTTGTGGAGAAATTATGCGAAAATGCGTTTTCTTTGCAGTGAAGCAGGCTTCTGAATATACTGTCTGTTGCAGAGCATACTGGGTTTTTTTCTGTTAGGAAGCTGTTGGAAAATGCAGCATCTCTTCAATGCTATTTCAAACAGTGGATGTTTCTCATGGGAAGAGGTGAGGCAGGGCATTCTGGGTATCCATTCCTCTCTTAATTAATTAAAAGCCCAAACTCAGGAATTCAAGGAACACAGAAATATCCCTGACTGATACCAGAGTTACTGGTTGCTTTGGCCAGAGATTGGATTCTTCCCTGTCAATTACAAATAACCCAGAAACCTAATGTCTTCCATAAGAAAGATGGCACGCTGTGGCTGTTTGCAACACTGCCACACATACCTCTTTCTTCCGCCCCTGTGGTAATCCAGAGGGTCATATTCCTGCTCATGCAAAGTGTAACTTGCACAAGTTGAAGCCTGCTAAGCAAGGACTTCCAGCTGTTTCATTCCTATAAGCATATAAATAATTATACCCCCCCAGGGTTCCTTTCATGATGAAAATAAAGGTAGCACTTGTCTGCTGTTAAAATATATTACCCAGGAGATAAATGGTTTACCTCAGTATTAGGAAGATGGATGAGAGGAGTGGAAAATTGGCCATAATATTGATTGGAAGATCCACTGAGTCCAGAGCGCCTTGCTTTTACTTGAAACTCCTGCTGGGAACTGTCATAGAGGTTGATAGTGCTGTGTTTAGCTATCAAGAGATGATTAATTAAAAACTGTAATAAATGTGAAATATAATAGTTGACAGATGCAGAGCTAGCTAAATTTCCTAGTGATGGGTAATGTGCACCAGGGATTGATTACAACATTCAGGTAGGATATGAATGGTGCTTTTGAAGGGACAGCTGAGACAGGGAGAGTCTGCACAAGGCCACATGCAAAGGGAGACAGCGATTCACCTCTGTGGCAGCTTTGGTGCTCTACCCCTTCCTGTCCCACCTCTGTGAAAGCACAAGTCCAAATGTATTCTGATCCAGCTGTTGAGAGTTAATTTCCTACCCTCTGTACTGGAGTGAAATAAATGCCAGATAGGCAGTGGCGGGGCTCAAAGCTGAGGTGCGAGTATAGCATCACCCAAGTGAACTGTGATTCTGCTCTTGACCTGGAGCATGACCAGTGGTAGCCTCTCTGCCCCAATTCATCTGCCCAGCCATAAAATGAGAGAGATGGTAACACTGAGCTACTGTGACCCTCTGTGGTCGGCACAGGTTGCAAGGGCTGTGTAAAGGTCTGAAAAGTGCTGGGAGGCTTCATTATTAATTGAAAGTGTGTGGAGAATGTCCCTTGAGTCTGCTGACTTTAAGGGACTTAGCTAGGGTGCCTTGCTCTTCAGTACACACTGCTGTCACTTGGGGGCCCCTTGCATCCTCCTTCTCATCTGCTACTGGATTTAGATGGAGCATGCTGAGAGCAGCCTGGTTTTCTTCCAGCAAGAATTAATTATTTTACAGACCACTCTAGATTCTGATAAACGAAGAGTGCCTTGATGTAATTTTAGAGTAATATCTGTAGTGAAATCGGAACTTGTGAAAATACACACGAGTTGGTTTTGTGTTTTGCTTTGTTCAGGTTAGTTGTTGTGGTTTATGGTATGATTAAAGGGCCCGATTGAACAAAAAAAAAAACCATCATGCATAAGTAGGGGTTTAGTGAAAAAATAATTCTTCCCTTAAAGTGAAATTATTTTTAATATAAGATAGTAAAATACAGACATTCTCTATCCCTATCCTGTTTTTGGGAAATATTTATTATAGGTAATGAAAATCTGAATTCAAACCAATTGGCCTTAGTTTTCAACCATTTTTGTCTTTCCCTGATAAAATAGATAGATTTTTCTCTTCTTTGAAATTGCTAAAACAGGCAAGGACAAGAGGAAGAACCTTATGAAAATCTCCCCATTGGGGCACTTTATGCTGTTAATTTGCAAAAAAGTACCCAAAAGGTTTTTTGAAAATGTTTCTGCTTAGTGAAATGCTTAAGGGGAAACACTATCATCCAGAACAACCATTGTTAATGTCCTTTCAGTGTGAGAGAGCTTTTGCTCTCCCAGTGCTCCCTGTTGACTTGCTGCCAGCTGTTCATGTATGTAATGTATATGGGTGTGCTTAAAATACATTCCCATCTATGTGGAAATAGCTGGTTTGTCCAAATACAGCACCATACATCACATATATGCTCCATATGTGCTGCAGTTTGGAATGTCAGTGAGCACAGGAAAATGAGAATCAGGGCTATTTTAGAGGACACGAGAGAAAAGACAGAGAAATGGAGCGATTTTTTTGTGTGGATAAACCTCCCTAGTCACTGAATTGCTTTAATACTGTGCCCATGTTTTGTTCTTCCTCTCCTCTTTTGCTGCCTCTTTCATTGCAGTTTTTCAAATATGTAGGCAACAAAAACCCTTGGCCAGCAAAATGGAAGATTACAATTATGTATCAGTATTCCTGTAACGTGGCTGCTCAGTAATGTCTCCTGGGAGTGTTACGATGAATATCTGACATTAATTGGCTCAGTACCTGTATGTCTGACCTCGCAGAAATTTAATAGATCAATTCTACATGTTGTTTACTGATAAGGAAAACTTTTCAGAGTAGGGACTGTATCTTCAGACATGCCTGCACCACAGTCACAACCAGAAGTAGCAGTCAGATTCACTGGGTCTTAGGATAGAAATAAAATAATAGAAAGGGGAGTCAAAGTGATTTCTCTCCCTTGTTTCACCAAGATAGATCTGTTCCTCAGCAATTTTTAGCCCACTTGCTGGGTACTGTACTCTTGATGCACAAATGCTGTTTTCTCTTCCTTGAGTAGTACATGTATTGCTTTCATAGGTGTGTTTGACATACTGAACGATATTAATTAAACGAGGTCAAAATTAGAGGAAAAGCACCTGGATTTACTTGCATTGCATCCGCTGCCTCTTTTGTTTCGCTCACCCTCCGGTGACTAAATCTCCCAAAGGATCCAGCCGGGGCTGCGAGCCGCTCTTTGGCAGCCGCCGTGTTTCAATGCGCCCTGCTCAGTCAGCAGCAACCCCTCATCTCCTGCATTGCTCAGTCAGCTGGCTTTGGCTACGCTGGGGATGCGGGCTGCGTGTGCACAAATGGATGATGGTTCAGCTCCATTCTGTTTCAGGAACAGGGAGGGAGAAAGTCAATGTCCAAACCGCAGCTTAGGCAAGATTCACACACGGGGCAGTCACTGGGCTGAACTTTCTCTCGGACTGTTTGTTTCCCAAGTTAAAGTTGTTGAAAAGAAGTGAGATCTGTACACGGAGTATTTCAGGAGATGCTCAGAGGAACACAATGGAAACAACCCCACTGGTTTTACTGCCTTTACTGAGGTACAGAAGGTGTATTCCTGCCTCTGTATTAACTGGTGTGCTCGGGAGCACTGGTCGCTTTCAGACTATCGTTACCTGTCCCCTGCTTTACTTGACTGGCTGGGAATTAAACAAGCCATCACCTCGGGGACATGGAAACCCGCATAGTCAAAGCCCCCGGCGCTGGCTTTTGTGAATTAAAACTCAACACACGGAGCCCAGTGCCGCTCACAAAAGGGAACCCGTTCCTCCTCTCTGCACCGCAGTGCAAAGAGCCCCCTTCCCAACTGAGGCCTCCGGCAGCGGATCCCCCCCGGGCGGAGCCCGCAGTGGGACAGCAGCCGCAGCCGCAGCCCCAGCCCCGACCCCGGCCAGCACTGACCGCGCTCTCTCTGTCGCTCTTCCCCCTGCGCACGGAAGGCGGACGATGGAGGCGGCGGCGAGCGGGCGCGGGAGTCGGCCGGCGCGGCGCTGGTGCTGCGGAAGGTGTGGTCACGCAGCCCGGCCCCCGAGCGGCGCGGGAGGTAAGGCTTCGGCGGCTCCGGGCGTGCGGGGCTGGGCCGGCCGGGCCGGGCTCNATCGACGAGGAGGATGAGGAGGACGAATGGAGCAGCCGCTCGCAGTCCTCTACCGAGGATGACTCTGGGGACTCTCTGCTTTCCGACAGATACGTGGTGGTGTCGGGGACGCCGGAGAAGATTTTGGAGCATCTCCTCAGCGACCTGCACCTGGAAGCCGCCCAGGACAAAGAGACGGGTAAGGAGCGAGCCTGCGGGGGGAGGCGGCGGCGGCGGCCGGGGAGCGTCAGTCCCGTCCGCGGGCGGGGATGGGAGTGAGGTGCCGGTGCCGGTCGCGGTGCTGGCAGGGCGGGGCGGCGTGAGGGTCGCTCCCGGGCATTCCCGGCCGAAAGCGGCTGCCAGGCTGATGTGCATCCCGGGGCCGTGCGAGGAGCCCGTGAGCGCGCCGCGGCAGCCGGGAGGTGGCGGAGCGGGGCGCCGGCCCCGGGCTAGGAGTGCCGGCGTTACCGGAGCCGCTCGGCAGACGCAGGCACAGCAGCAGCAGCTCGGGCCGATTTACGTTCGGCTTTGGCTGTCGCCTGGGTAGCGCAGGCTGCGGCGGGCTTTGTACAGCACTCGTGTCTCTGCAGGCAGAGCTGCCATCCCTCGTAGCCTGCCGTTGTTGATTAGGATACTTGCAGCACACCTACCTCCTGGCAAGCTACTCGTATTGACACCATCACAGTACTTTGGCACATCTTCTGTTTCATAAAAACGGCTTACAAATTTCCTCATAGCCCGGGGCACAACATATCGCCCGATGCTCTACTTGCGTGTCTTCAGAGACTGTAGTTTATTCCAGCCTCGAGCAATTATTATATGGATCAGGCTACTTGACATGCAGTTTAATTTTCAACTGGGTTTCTTGGCTATATGCACAGATTGCTGTCACTAAGAGCTCATGCAGTTTATCAGGCGTGCCTGTAACCTGCAATTTGCGGATAGTTTTAATGAAAGCAGCCAGGCTGGTGAGACTTAGGAGATCCCAAATACCGAAGTGAAGGGCAGGTGGCTGTCAGCGGAGCTGTGCATTTGGTCTTCCCCAATAGGGTTAAAATGCATACTCCCGCTGTCTGTATACATCTTTCTCTGCAAATGAGATTACTGAGAATAAACACACTTTAATCCTTTTAAGTGTCTGAAATTATAAATAACATCTGCGATTCCCAGAGGAATGTCTCGGAACAAGTCATTAGTTTAATGTGGGACAATAGGCAGATTCCTAGTGCTGATGTGTCAATGCCCTGAAGAAATGTATAGAGTGTCTGCCGGTGATATTATTACGGTGTTCCTAGTGCTGCTTTTGTTTGCCCAGACATTAATATTTAGTGCTGAGAGAGACTGTGGTTGTTTTCCTTCCACAGATGCACTCAGACTAGTTCTGGGTATAATTTACTTGAACCAGCTCATAGACAGTGTAGTGAGGGTGTTTCACTGGCCTTTTAAGGTCAAATATTGAATCCAGAATGAGCTTACCCATTAATGTTTATCACACACAAACTGGAGGACATCAGCTGCCAGTCTTTTTAGTCTGCTTCATTTTATAAGCTCACGATCTTGCTGGAAAACAGTGAGAATTTCACTAGTGATATGCATTATATTTCAGTACTTATAAATGCAAAACACTCCTTACATAAAGCATTAAATGCTGCATATGTCATACACCCTCCCGTTTACTACCTATTCTTTCTTTCTCTTTGGTCTCTCTCCTTCCCATAAGGGAAAGGCTGTTCATAAGCCTGGTCTTATTGTTACTGAGAGGGGCTGGTAAACTGTCCTCAAAACAAATGCTAAACCACTACTTACCTGGTTGACAGCAGATGGTAAAGTATTTAAAGGTTGGTCAGCTTCCCCTCACCTCTTCTGCCTTATCCTAGCTCTTTTTAGAAAGAAACAATTAGACTCTGCCCTGCAGCCAGGGTTAACTGGATCCCAGGGGCAGAACAAAGTAGCTGTGTCTTCAGTTTTTTGCCATCACAAAGATGTGTGCTAAACCTTGCCCAGCGGCCCTCCACTCCCTCAAGGCTAGCTTCTCATGCCATTTTCTTCTGACTATTAATCTGGTAATATAGAGCTTCATCAAAACAGAAGACTTTGGGAGTTATGTTTCCCAGTGGTTTATGAGGCGGATGCTCCTATAATGTTTTTATCAGTTTGTTTTGCGGACTCCGTGTCATTTGGCATGAGGAAGTCTGGGGTGATGACTGTACACATGTACATCTTTGTGTACACCTGAAGGCATCCTTCTGCCATTTGTGCACTTGGATTTGGTGGGTTTTGTATTTTTTTTCTAGTTCCAATCTGGCCCATCTCATATTGAGTTGCAGAGTCCTGCAGGCTTGTATTTTAGCAGACATAGCTTTGTGGAACATAAAAGGACGATGTTGTTGTACCCAGCTGCTGCTTCTGTTGTCTGTTTGCCAGTTCCAGATGACTTCTGTGGCCTCTTCCTTTCCCTGCAGCCTTCAATGCAGTTTGTTTATTTGTATCTGTAAAGAACATGATAAAGGGCTGTTCTTACATAGGCTGATGCACAGGAGACTGTTGTTCTGTTTGACCCTTTGTACTGCTTCCCAAGGAGGGATGCTCTGCGTGTTTTCATTCCCACTCTTTGTATACCAAATCACTATTGCAGCACTCTATGGTCGTTTACCACAGAGCTCTGTTATCCTGGGGCTAGTAGCACTTTTTATCAACACTGACATGGCTGAATGATGTGCCATGGATTTCTCCCAGCTATCCTCCCTTTTCTATCCCAATTCAGCAGATACCGCTTGCACCTGGAAATGTAAAGGAAGTTTTGAGGCTGGTTTGGAATAAATTTAACTGGGCACCAGCCCAGGCCTTATGACTTCCTACAGCTGCTACTAAACCTGTGGCAAGATACCTTAAGCACTCAGCTTAATAGGCTCTGCTGTAACAAATACATAGGGACCTGACTGGGAGAGTTTTTGCATTGCCTGTGACGTGACAGAGCACTATTGAGCAACTGAGGACACTGCAGTCTGCTCAGCTAGACTAGTCTGTTGCTCAGGTGACTTCTGCAGGCAGGATGTTTTGAAAGTCTGAGGTTTGCAAGACTCTTTAGGCTTAACATGCTTAATAACTGCTTAATGACTGAGAGTTTTTTGTGATGACTATGCCAGGGAGTATGTGTGTGTTCTTGAGATATCACCTTAAATTTGGGCTTGCCACTAACCAAGGGTTGCTAGCTTCCATCTTGAAGAAAGGAAGTTTTTATCTCACTGAGTTATATGTAATTTGTAATGTACCAACTCACAAGAACATTGTTCTTGTTGCCTACCCTGAGATGGATGGAAATTTTAAATTCCTATAATGAACAAGTTTGCTGAGTCATCTCAAAGGTTATTGGAATCACTGGGGAGTGTCTGCTGAGTATGTATTTTACAGTGCAGTTTGAAATTTTAAGAATTGAACAGAATAAGACACTTTGAATATGTCAATATCCAGGCAGAAAATGCATGGCATACCTCCTGGGCTAATCCTCATCAAGGATGGGGATTTGAACAAATAATCTCCAAGAGGCCAAATCTTAGTGTCTTAGAGTCTCTGATCCCTTCACATGGACCACAACATTTCTTTCAGACTTCTCTTTTTCTGCAAAATCTTTTATTTCTTAGGTGTTAGCAGCATTTCCTTCTCTGGATATTTTTCTGATGTAGTCTTTGGAGCATCCTCTGGCTGATTTCTATGCAAACGTACTGTCTTGGCATGTGGTGGTTGCATGGAATGATTGACAGCCTCTGGAAGTACATAGTGATGTTCACATTCACTGTTGCTTCTGCAGCCTTGTCTGGATCCCTCAGACCATTTCCTTACATCCATTGGACCACCTCTCTCAGGCAGCTTAAGCAGAACATTGCCAAAGTAGAACATAATCTTTCTCCTCACATCTGCTGGCACCACCTGCCTTTTGCATCTCTGCTGTCGGGTTCATTTTAGGGAATAAGTAGAGAGAAGAAGAAATTGATTTGTGAAGGTCTTTGAGAGCAAGAAACAGTGGGAAATGGAGATCTGGAGAAAGGAAATAAATGAGGAATGGTATGACTGGAGCAATGTGACAGTGCCAGTCTTAACTGATGTGTCTTTGTAGTGGATTGAGTGAAAGGGATTGTAGCAAGGGAGAGGCATGATATTTTTGTTAGGCTATTGTGGAAGTTAGGATGGTAAATGATGGAAGGCCTGAAGAAGGATTAAGGGTATGGAAAAAGAGGACAAATTCTCATGATGTAGCTCGTAGCTGAAAGAGATACAGAAAGGTGTAAATATGGTCTGGATTTCTTTGGAATAGGAAAAAAAAAGAATAATGATCTTTATGCCATGCTGTGTCACTTTACCTGGGACTGTACATGATCCCTGGGCTAGTGGGAATTCTCCTCTGTCATACAGAAGCAGAGTGACAGCTTATGGTCCTAGACTTAGGATCATAACACAGCACCTAGAAGGAGCCTTCAGACCATGTCTGTTTGTCCTAGAACTGCTGTGTGGTAGGGGTTACTTTTGTTTAGTACATTCTGTTTCTACGCTTACATCAGTGACATTGCTTTGATGCTGGGCAATGACACCTCTGTGGAACTGTACATGACCTTGTATGAAGGATGTTGTTAGGTCTTTTGTTCACTATGCTATTTAATGATGATTAAAAAGTGTTAAAAAATGTACTCCTGTGACTGCCACACAGTCAGCTTAAATGTATCTAATGCATGTGTACTGATGCCTAAGGGAATAAATACTTGTCCAACACTTTGTAATACTACCTTCTGGCTTTTAGGATGGAGAGAATAAATGTCTGCTAACCCTTTGTCTTACCAGTCCTTTATAATGATGTGTTGTTGGTCATAATTTTGAGGGATTTTGTAAACCTTTCTCTAAAGTTATGGAAAAATTTGGTTAACTGAGGGGTCTAAATGCATATTACTGCTGTGTCCATAGGAGGAGGTCAAGAGTTTAGTAGAGTGCCTGAACGTAAGAGTTGCAGAAAAGCTAAAATAATAATATATCTCAGCGCTCTGTGTGAGAGAACCTTAGGGGTTCTTGCAGCGGACCATTGCTTTGTGCAGCATGAGTCTAAGCTATCTTACATTGGAGTGTCAGTAAAAGTAGGTTTAGAATAAATCAATAAAGTGAATAGTAACAAATCACCAAGATCAGATGTTATTCCCCAAAGACTTCTAAAGGAACTCTGATATGAAATTGCTGAACTACTAACAGTGGTATATAATCTATCATATAAATCAGCTTGAACAGCAGAGGAAGGTGGAAAATGTGATGCCAATTAAAAGAAATGGTTCTATTTGGGGAATGTCTAAGTAATAAGGTTGTCATTTTACCAATACATTATTCTAGCATAAACTGTCATTGTAGTCAAATGAAGCAACTCAGCCTTTCCCAGCAGCTCACTCCTGCCACTGCACTGCTGTCTCTACAGCCTGTCGTGTGATTCTGTAGCAGTCGTAGCAGACTCCAGCAGGGAGCTAGTCCTAGTTGATACTAATGGAGGAAGTACTAAATTATTAGTTTTAAGATGGATCAGTCTCCTGGTCCACTTAATCTGTCAGTGACACAAAGTTTGTCTCTGACACAGAGGGTGGCAGGGAGTGGGAGATGCACAGGTGAGGACAGCAGGAGAGAAGGACTGGTGTCTTTTAGAGCTGGACTTGCTTACAGGAGTTTGATTAGTTACAAATTTCCAGCATGAAGTTATGACTTTGTGCTGGCTAGTTGGGTGTTAGTACAGTAAATGCAGAAGGAAGAAATGCATGCAGTAATATCATACTGGGAAGAGAGAAATGTGGGGAATTTTTGCAGACAGCTCAGATCTTTTCTATCCTGTAGAGCTGTTAAAGACTTGGAGTAGGGGGATACATATGGTCTGGTCTGCCTATATCTTACATTTATATTTCCAAAAGACTTTTGATAAAAGTCCCCTGTCAAAAATCCTTAAAGAAATTTAATGATTGTTTTGATAAGGAAGAAGATGCTTTTCAGGACTGATGATTACTTAAAAGAGAGAAAATTGAAGGTAAGAGTAAATTGTCAGTGTTTAAAATGGAGGGAATTTGCCATTGGAGACTGACTGCTGCTGAGTGTGGAATGAAATTTGGGGTAACATTATCTGCTGATGTTATTAAATGATTAAGGGTCTCACGATAAATAAAGCCACGGTTTCACCTTTGGTGGCGATGCAGGGTTATATTCTTATACGCTCTGTTATCCCCCTCCGACTGCCTGTTTGAGCTGTTGTGCTAGATCAAGAAGCTGATCTAACTCAAAAAATAGCCTCATAAAAATAGTAAAATAGTGCAGTGTAGAACTGGGAAAATAAGTTGGGAGTGGGCCCCCTCAAACCAGCCCGGTGGCTTGAAGAAAGATGAAAGGAACAAATATCTGTATGACTGCAGGATAAAATTGCAGATGGAATCCAAGTTGGAAAAATGCAAAGTAATGCATTTTCTACCATGGAGAAGAGGAAATCTTTATTATACATATTCAACAGAGGTGCTGAATTGGCTCTTATTATGCAGAAAAGAGGTCTATGGAGGTAGTGTGGGTAGTTCTTGTACATTTTTTGTTCAGCAGTGATCAAAAAAGCAAATGGAATTTAGGCTAATTAGGAAGGAAGAGAAGCAAGAGCCTTAGTTACACCATTGATTATAAATGTGCAATATGGTATGTATAACATGGTTCCTTCTTCTCCCTCAGCTCAGAAAGGTTGAAAATGAAATAAAGGGCAGCAAGGGTGATTGGAATTATAGGTTAAATACATCTAAGAATAAATTGCCTAGGTCTGGTCTTCATAGGAATACAACTTTGGTGAAGCAGGCATATAAGACCTATAAGACTGTGACTTATGTGGGGAAGGTGAGATGGAAAGATTGCTCATTGTTTCTCATAATGTATCAAGTGTTCTGTAACACAGTGAAATTATTTGGTTTACAACTCATAAAGAGAAGTTGTTTTCTGAGATACTGCACAACAAAACTGTGAAATTCATAGTTCTGATGATTTGGGGGAAGCCAAAGATTGGAAGAGTTTAAAAGGAAATTAGGCAAAATGCTGGCAAAACCTCCATCACTACAGTGGTATCAGCACAATTTCCCATTTGGAAAGCCTACACGGCCAGTTGCTGGAAGCTAGGAGGATGTTTCGGAGAAAGATAGCTCTGTATTTGTCTTTTTCTTAGTTTATTTCTTCCCCTGGGCATCTTTTGTTGGCAGCTGTCAAAGACTTGGTTCTTTTTTATGGGAATCTTTGATCTGACCTAGTCTATCACATGCAGTACGTTGTGGTTTGGAAGGAATTAATGGGAATCTAAGATTATAATAATATACTAGTTCTTTCAGGTAGGACAACTGAGTGAGTTATCAGTTCAGCTAGTGACAGATTGTGAAGAGTTTTCTGCTGAATGGCTTTGCAAATGACATGGTGGGACCTGAAGATGGGACAAGAGAAGCAAGAGCTCTGGGGATAGCATGAAGTTGGGACCAAGGCTGCCAGCAGTGACACTGTCTTCTGCTCAGATGAGAAGATCTGACATCCTTCGTTTTTCCTCCTGTACATTGCTGTGTAACCCCTTCTCCTCTGCTTTACTTGGTTTGACCTTGTACCAAGCAGATTTAGGTATCTTAGTAGGAACCTATTTTTTTCCCCTTTGATAGGATTATTTTCCATTACAGTAGTGAGCTGAATCAACTTGCAGAAGGAGCACCCTGTGTGGGGTTCACTGCAGACAATGTGTCACACACTGCGCTACCTAAGCTAATGGGAAATGCCAGTGAGGAGAATATGTCTAAGATGCAGCCTTGCGACAGGAGCTCAGACAGTTTTTCTGAGAAATGAGAATGCAGAGCCTGAAAAGGGTTTATTTGCACTTGGGCAGTAAAACTTGGTTGGGCAAAGTTTTGAAAAGGAGTACTGCTCCTGAATTGTCTCACCATTATATCCAATGACTGGGAAACCAGAGGCAGCATGAGGAATGATGAAAATCCGTACTGATCAGGACTTTGTCTTCATATTCAGGACTCTCTCTGTAGATACTGGTATTTATACTGGATAGATGGTATTTTTTTCAGTTCATCACGGCACATACTTTTATGCTATAGGCGCACCTAGCAAATGAGACCCTTTCAGGGAGAGAAGGGAACTGAGGTAACCATGAAACAAACACATGGTTTCAGTGTGCCCAGGAGCACCTAGGCACCTTTGTGCACCTTGAGCACCTAAATAAATTTTTGTACTCTGTGCAAAAGTAGCTGGTAGAGCCTGGAGGGCTTAACATTCTATGTTTGAGTCAAATTTGCAGAAGAAAAAGCTACCCATTCTATATGACAGTCAATTAGATCATAGTATTCTTAGTTTCTCAGTCTTTTCTCTGTAATTCTGTGATACATTATAGCTAGTTGTCACCTTTTGCTATGTGAGAAAGTGATAAGGCGATATCATAAAAGCCTGGTGTGAAACCATTTATTATGAGGATGTGCATTGCAGACAGTATCAGGGATTTTGATGATCTTAGTTCTTTAAGCAGAAAAGAATTGGAAAATGTAGGTTTGTCAGGAAAACATTTTTAGGAATAAGAATAATTTTCTTTTGACAGTGAAAAAGGCTTTTGTTTTCAAGTAAAAAAAGGCAGAATGTGTTTATTTGTTGTTCTGCAAAATAGGATTGGGTAATAGAAGCATTTTGATGAGGTACCTGGAAGATAAGACGTGACAATACTAGGAATTTGGTAAGGTTTCTGGAAATGTGGCCCTAAAGAGGTTTAGTTATTTGTAGCATCACTTTTGCCCTAATTACATTGGAAGTCAGGTGATATGAAGTATCAAATCAATGGAGTAAGTATTTCAAATATATGAAATTATATATCATCATATATATATCTAAATGAGCAGATGAATTAAGTAGCTGAGATAATAAAGAGACATGTTTGTGTATTTGAGAAGCATTTCTATAGAACTTTTTCCAGGATGGTGCCTTTGATAATTCCTAATTGTCTGGTGCTGCTAAGCCACAAAGTGCATGGAAAGGACAAAAAATACTTGCAAGAATTTATAAAAATGCTTGTATTTTAGTGATAGAAGGAGTAGCAGAGTTGCCTCTTAGTTTTTGCCTTAGTCTGAATCCTTTTCTCATCACTCAGGTGTGGCTGGATACTGTCAAATGTAGCAGAAATAACTTGTGTTCCCAGGTCAGAAGGTTTGGACTGAGGGCAATAAAGTCAAAGGGGAAAACTGAGTCACTGCACAGCGATCATGCCAAAGAGATCTCTCTCATCAAGGGAGGTGTCTGTCATCTTAGAAATATGCCTTCCTCTTGGGTTGATCCCTGTCTGGCTAAAATGCTGCACTGGAACCTGTGTCAGCTCCACAGTTGCATGTCTGGAGATGAAGCAAACCAGGTCGCTTCTGTTGCAACTAATGTCATATTGGCCTTAGTAAGCTGTAAAAACATCAAAACCAAAACAAGTCAACATCATCTTAACAGAAATTCATAGCCAAATTCTGAAGTGAATCTAAACTATGGTAACTCTTGCTGACTTCTGTCTACTAGAGATCCATTCTCCTGCAGCAGTTTGGTCAAACCGTCAAGTGTGAAATGTATGAAGAGAGAGGACAACCCTACTGTGAAGGTGACACAACTTTCTAGATCCTCTCAGCCCCCAGATACAGCCCTGTCTTCATGTTTTCCCAGAATGTGGCATATTGAAGCGGACTAATTATAGAACATACACAGTTACCTTGAAAGTGCTGTTTCTAGTAGATGAAAAGTGAGACCTGATTTGTGGGAGAGTAGCGTAAGAGGAATAGCAACAGATTGGTGTGTGGGCTGGCAGGTCAGTTAGCTGTGAGATCAGGAACTGGAAATGCAAAACTGAAATATCAGTGCTGCTGCTTATAAAGCATCCACATGTCCTGTTACTTCAGTGGGAGCCACAGACCACACTGTCCTTCAGAAACCCCAACCATGGAGCCCTTCAGAGATTCCTCATCTTTCCTGGCCATTTATCATTCTCACTGTTCAATGTTGGGCTCCTTTCTTTCCTTCTTAAGGCTTTTTACTATCAAACACTGATCTGCAAACTGTTGAAAAACTGGATGCTGTATTCAGTAATCCTTTTCGTGTTCCTCTTCTATCACATGGAGATTCCCCACCTAAGTAGGTGTGTTTGTACGTTGACTCCTGTGTTGCTATTAGCACTTAGTGTGATGGCTGTTAAATCAGAAACTTGTTCTCAGGACACAGCAAAAAACTCTTTCCTAAAAGCAGAATCTGTAATATAAAACTGGGAGATGGTTCTCTGAAATTCAGATTATTTTTGAAGAAAGCTTTTATCGAGTAGGGAAATTTTTATGTGAGAATGTTGAAAACATAAAACTATCTTGGCATACTTACTGCATCTCTGAGTCCAAAAATACAGTTCACGCACTGTCTTTGGGGTTTGAATTCCAGTGCCTCCAGTGCTCTGATTTGCTGTAATACAATGATTTTCTTGTGAGATTAACATTTTCTGAGGAATATAAAGAGTGCCTTCATTCCCCGCCTACAGAGTGGAAGGATGGATTCACTGCAGACCTGTGCTTTGAGGTTGTGTATTAAGAGTCTGAAAGAAATCTGTTCTTCAAAGCAGCTTTTTTTCCCCCCTTGTGAACTAAATTTATTCTGATGCTCTTAATTCCTCCTCCCCCCACAATCCTTCTTAACATGCCCTGAGTTCAAACAGTTTCACGGTACTATGAAAGTAGCAGCGTTGGTCTTTCTGTGCACAAGAGTGAGACTAGTTTTAGCTATAGCCGAACTACAATTTACTGTTTCTTTCCCTGTCATGCTGCCTGTTACTACCGTTAAGTGATACTGGATTGTACAGTGTACTGA
Organism: Sakesphorus luctuosus; assembly: GCA_013396695.1. NCBI lineage: Eukaryota > Metazoa > Chordata > Aves > Passeriformes > Thamnophilidae > Sakesphorus > Sakesphorus luctuosus. The sequence continues at coordinate 91,896 of VWZD01002482.1, forward strand.
TGCAGTCCTTTTCTTTCCCATTTTGCTCCTTTCTGTAAATCCCTGGGTTCAGAGGTCACCCAGGGAGATAAAGAACAAAAAGCCACAACCCAAGACCTATTTGTGAACCATTAATTGGTATAGATTTCTGCCTATTTCCCAACGGGTAGTGCCTGATGAGGGTTTTTGTGGGCTGGTAAGACCTCCCTTAATAGCTGCAAACGTTGAGCTGCATTACAGCACCAAACGCCTCTGCTTGCTGTGTAGCTGAATAAATGTAATTGCTTGAGAAAGCCTGTCTGGGACATTGGCAAACTGGTGCCAACACACTCCAAACTACCGGGTGCAACAGAGCTTGGCTCTGCCCTGCCCTAAATGCTGGCTGCTCCCTTTTCTAGCATGTCCAAGGGAAAAAAGAGGGGAAAGAGCAGATGTGACAGCAGCTGCTGAAGGCCAAATTTGATGTGTGCTGGAAGAGGTTGATGGGGCATTCTGCTGTGGTTTGTGTTGCCTTGTAGGTTTTGATTTTAGTAGGCAAGACAGAAGATCAGCTCTTGTATATAGGAATAGATGGTTGCAGTAGGAATACTTTGTGAGAGCAGAGGGGCCTGTCTGAAAAGGAGATGATGAAGCAGAATGAGCTGAGCATAAATTCAGAAGACTTGTGCATTAACTGCGGTTGATAAACTCGTGATACAGGCTTTAAATTGCTGTTGCTTTTTTGGAGAGAAAGGTTTGATCCAGTTTGGTATCATTTTGGGATATATAACACCTAAAGAGAGTCTGAGTGATTGGCATTGGAGACAGTCCTGCTTGTTTTTTTAAAGTCAATTTTGATCCTTTCAGAGATTGAAATAGGAGTAGAATTACATCACTTTGACAGCCAAAGGTATTTCCTGAGATGTCAGTTACCCTCGTGGAATATAGCTGGCTCTGGCAGAAAGAGCTTTTCAGAATGCCATCAGTTACTGCTATAAAGTACATTACTTGTCCTATCTTTTAGACAAGGTGAAAAATACCAATGTGAGCTATAGCTGTGGCAGCAGCTCACATCACTGTCTCCAAAGCCAGGCTGAGATCGTGAGATAACCTTGTCTCAGTTCAGAAATGCTTGGGAGATCTTTCCAAAACCAAACTAGCACTCTCTCTCTGAAGGGAAAATGTGATGTTTTCAAGGACACTAAACGCAAAAACAGTCTAGGGTGAGAGTTCAGGGAAAACAGATGAATCTAAATAAAGTGGCAGCATTGATGAATCTAATTTTGATGGAAGCTAATAATAAAAAACTTTGGCTTTCTTGCGGCGGCATTTGGGATCAATTCTGATTTTATTCCTTTGCTTGAACTTGAGGTTTTGATGGAGATATAAATTGCAAGAATCAGGGCTGTAATCATGGAGAAATCAATGCAGTCAGACTCGGGACTGGTAGAGGCTTTTATACCTCATGTTTTATTGCTTTTCAATTTCTTTCCCCCCTTTTTTTTTCTACATCCTGTATCCCTGTCCTTCTATTTTCCTCCTCTTCCCATTGCAGACAAGGCTCTGCCAGTTCTGCAAGAAGTCTTTCTTTAACCCTTTCCATCCTCATTTCTTAGGAGTTAGGGCTGGTTGACCTCTCTCTAGGAACCACTGCAGTTAAAACCAGAAAGCCAGTTCCTGGTTTTATTCTTTTTCAGTTGTGAATTCAGAGCCCTGGCATCAATACAATAATGAAACCCTTGTTGGGTTTCTTTCCCTGTCCCATAGGAGCCTTGTGTACAGGATTTTGTTTGTTGTTTCTGTTAGTACATCATAGGATATGCACAGCCACCAACTGGAATCAGAGACAACAGTGAAAAGCAACCACAAACAAATACTATTTGTCAGATCCTTGTTGTCAAACGGTTTTCATTCAAAGTCTTAAAGCAACAATGACTATGTAGCATTGCTCCAAAGCATGAAAACCACCAATAATGGGCAAATGCCAACATTTTGCCTATTAAGGTGACTACAACTTCTCCTTTTACTGTCTGTAGAGGTTAGTTAGCTGTCTGCATTGCTGTCTGTACAATGGAACTCTGTTAACAGGAAGGTGAGAAATTTCCATCCTGTTATGTGCCAGCAAGCAGTGACAGGGAGGCAACAACTGGATGACTTAGCAATTTGCCACAAACATGTGCATCCCACTTTTAACAGGTGGAACACCTCCTCGCCTCCACCTTCATCTACACGGGCATTGAACAAAGAGGCTGTGTAGGGGCAGCTCAGTAATTCTTAAGATGGACAAACAGGTGCAGACCTCTGACCTGCCAGGGCCTTGACTGGTCGCAAGGAGGCAGCCCTAGCCATGCTACAGCCTCCTTGCTGCCCTCTTTCCCCCTTCCCTGACCCAGAGAAGGGATGTCCCCCAGAGCAGGGCCATGGAAGCAAGGCAACACTGTTCCCTCCTTGCTGTCCTTGTGACCACACTGTAGGGCTCCTGGGCCACACACAGCTTGCAAATGTCCTGAAGACATCATCTGTGCTGGGGCTGTGTGCCCTGCACAGGAGGGCTGCTTAGTGGGCAGGGAGCCCTTCCCCAGGCAGCGTGAGACCCTAGGAAGCCCTTGCCGTTGTGGGGCTGGCTGGAACCCTGAGGTTTGCTGTAGGCAGAAGCCTCAAAGCACATGCAAGGAGATTTTGGGTTGTGATCATTAGAGAAACCTAGGCATGTTGGGCAAGCTAAGTCTAAACATAGGCAAGTGAAGGTCTCTGCCTGCTGAAACTGGCCTTCTCCTTTTGCAAAGCAGCAAGGAGGCATTTTCCTGAGGTCTGTCCTATTGTGGTATCACTCAGTTGAAGAAATTTTGTTACAGCCTCCTGCATCTCTCCAGGCAAACATCTCATGGGTTGCTTGTGTAGCTTATGTAAATATTTAGAGCAGGTTTTTTCTTTGATGTGTGAATACATATCCTGTTAGTATTAATGAGAATCTAATCTCCCTTCTGAGGTGAGGGTTTTGACATGCAGATGGGCCATGGAGCGTTTGATTTAACATCATAGTTTAAAGGATTGAAATTTGTTCAGGGGAATGAAGGTTAGTAAGATGTAATTTGGGAAGTTACGACTATGTTCTTGATTACGAAGAATGATAAATATTTAATAACAAATTTCTAAAAGCATCTGAAAAACATGAAAATGCCATCAACTTTGCAAGAAGCTGTTGTACTAGCTTTTCTTGACAAATGGAAAGCATTCAGATTCTCCTCGAGGATACGGTCATGTAGATCTGGGATGAGGGAGTTTTACAGCAAAGGGCAGGAGCAGTTGACCGTAGTGCTGCTATTCATAGTGTTAGAAGAAAGCCAGCTCCTCCTCTGAACCTCTGTGACTTGGGGGAATCCTGGGTATGAATCAGGGCTGAGAGACTAGGAAAGTCTGTCATTAGACCATGTACTAAGCTCTGTTGAGGTCAATGTTGGCCAGGATTTTGTGTTCCCCAGTGCAGAGAATGTCAGATCTCTATGATCAAGCTCCAAACTGAACAAAAAATTTCAAATGGGAGGTGAATGCACCACTTCCCCTGCTAATCCATGAATCCAGAGATTCACAGCATTTGGCTTGACTATTCATGATCTATTTACTTTTTAAAATTCAGACATAGGCATGTGTGTGATGATTTATTCCTCCTTGTAATTGGATACAGTGATTAAATGAGCTTGCATATTATACTTCATTGTCCTTCTGGGATGTGGGCTACTGCGTCTTCAGAGCAGCAGTTCCTAATGGAATTGATTCCAGCTTTTATGTATTTACTGTAATCAGTGATGTGTTTCTAAAAACTGTCTTGGAAAATTGTTTTTAAATATACGTTCTTACATATGAAGCATTCAGGCAGCTGTAGGGTGATATGTAATCCTCAGTCTTCCTTTAGGATGCTTTGTTACCCTCTCTGACAGGCACTCTTTAAAAAAAATAAATATATGCTCACTATTTTGTAACCCGAAAGCTGTAACAAGTGTTAGACCTAGCAGAAGTGTTTACTGAGCTGCAGCCATGGACAGGTGATTGCAGTCTGAGACTGATGATTTTCCATGGGCTAACCAGTGGTGATATAGAAAGGATACTGCTTCTTAGTAAGGAAAAGAAAACCCTTTTTTAAATAATTGCCTTTAATGACTAATAGAATAAGCAAAGCAGTTTAATGAAAAAAGCCCCCAACCAACCAAACCCCCAAACCTTTTTTACAGTAACAAATGCAGAAAGGTAATGAATTATCATTGTATATATCTATATAGAGATATATGGATATGTGCATATATATCTATATGTCTGTCTGTCTGTCTATCTATCTATCTGTCTATCTATCTATCTATCGGTTTGGAAGCCACAGTGTGTATGACTGATGTTATGCAAATGCACAGACAGTGCTCTGCCCTGGGAATTTATACAGTCCACTAATAGAAGACTTAACAATGTAATGCAGCAGAGAGATGGGAACAGTGATAGAAAGCCTTGTTTGAGGAACAGAGTGTGGACACAATTTGCAGAATTTTAAATATGGAGGATATCTCAGTGATGCTATTAGTCCCAGTGTCTGAGATTATATCTTTTAATAAAAAAAAAATTACTGCCAGATGCAGATTAAGGCACTCTATTAAAGAGTGCCTGTCGCTGCATCTCCTTTGGCTGAGTTATTTTACATCTACAAACATAGCTGTGCTTAATGGCAGCCTTTACTTCAGAGAGACAATAATGTCTGTTTTCTACACATGCACTTACTCTCATTACTTAAAGAAACATGATGTCTCTGACAATTTGCTGTGCTGTCTCAAATTTAGTTGAAATTTGTCAACAGATTCAAAGTTTACAGGGCTAAGGGAGAGCAAGATTGACAGACTGTTGGACAGACAATTCAGTTGCAAAAGTCACTTTCCTTGGGGAAACAAGAAAGAAGAAGAAATGCTGAAGGAAAGGAGAAAGTGTGCTATTAGCCTCTTAAAAAGGGTATGAAAAATTGATAGGGAAAGACAATTTACAGAGGGATCACCATCTGACTCACATTTAATGGTGTTGGCCAAATGCACTGGTATTATCTGCATGGGACTGTGGAGAGGTGAGCAGAAAAGGAGTGAGGACACTGGGTTTGTGCAGTCAGCCTTGGCAGGTACCTTCTGCCTCTCCTGAATCTGTGTCTGCCTCCTTTTCTCTGCAAACTGGAAAAATAAAGCACATTTTATGAAAACTGGTCTGGCACTTATGGCCTGAAAGAGCTATAGAAATGAAAGATGACAGCGAGCACTAGTCACGACCAGATGCTGTTACATGTTGTGGTGAAACATGGTTGTGGAGCAGATGATCCAAGAGGCACAGTTTAATACTGTGTCTTGTCTGTTATTGCAGTTTGTGATTTTTACCTTTATCCTTAATGTTGCATCAGATAAGCATGTCATACATGCTTGTATAGCAAGGTAGGGTTTACCTGTCAGACAAAGAGATTCCTCTGTGCCCTGTGGAAGCCCGGGAGACAGCTGGCTGTCTTGATGAAGAACTAAAAACTGAACAAACAATTTCCACAAGATACAAAAAGAATCTCTTTCGTTAAATGCTTTCCAAGTGTGTGCATGGAAAATCCAGTATCTCATAAGACTTGTAAAAGAAAGATACAAAGGAAGAAAGGCATAATTTTGGACTGGTATAGTCCAGCAATCTAAGAGTTGTGTTTTGCATATTTTTAAATTTTTTTGTGTGATTAAATCAATAAATAGCACTAAAACTCCAAAATAATACCAAAAGTGAATATACACTTTTGGAAAATTACCCCACCAGGCTTTCATCTATAATTGCTTAATATCTCCACTTTATTTAACTGAAGTAAGCAAGGCCATCAAATAAAATCCCTGAGAAATTATGGTGCAGCTGAATCCATGATCTAATGCTGAGGTCCCCAGAGAGTGAAAATAGTTTGAAAAATATCAAAATAAAGGTTTTCTTTCTTTAAAGCGTAGCACTGAGCTACTCTGTATTGCAAGCCGGCAAAATACACACATAGTTCTGCTGCCATGTGGAAATATGCCCAAGCAGATGTTTGCAAATGTCCTGAAGACATCATCACAAGCAGTTGAACTCTGGATAATATCTGTTCCTGGTGTCTTACCCCTGTGTGATCTTTAAACAGTACAAGCAAGAACCTCTATTATTTCTTTCATTCAGCTGTCACTGACAAACACGGTAGTGAAATTGTTAGATGTTCTTAATACACATACAGACTATGTGCAAGGCATTTTTTATTGCTGTCTTCCATTAAGTTGTAATAATAAGGAGAAAAGCTGTCTTTAATTATGTGTTAACATGTCACTGGAATGATCTGGGTGTCTCAGTATAGCAAGTACAATTTGAGGTTTATAATTTAAGGATGTATATCATATAAGTCGACAATTAGTGTAATAATGTATTTTGACACCACCATCATGAAATGTGTCAGGTTTTTTTGGAACCCATTCACGACATAGGGAAGCAAAATGCAGCTGCCTTATGAGGGCTCTGATGTTCATTGTTTTGGTTTTATGCTGTGAAGCCATGCTTCACTGCTCTGGGGAGTGGGGAGGAGGACAGGTGTGGAAGTGTAAGGTGCATGTATAGCCATTTGCTTTTTGCGTTCTTTTGGATGTTGTGTCCCTTGTGCCATCCACCTTCCAGTACAAGGAGGTCTCTCCTGTGTGTTGTAGGTGTTTAGATAATGTGGAAGTTATTTCAGAGGTATCTGAGAAGTGTCTGCCCATCAGCCTGAAGTATTGTGCACCCTGGGCAAAATGCAGGAAGTGGCATCCTTCAGTGCAGCAGGGACATTGAGTCTGCCATGGGTTTGCAAGATGTATTGCCCCTGTCCCCTGCCCAGCAGAGCCTGTAACTCATCATAGCCAGGCAGCATCTCTGCTGGGCCTTTTGCCTCCATGTGTCAGAAGATATTGGCAAGTGAGTCTCTGCTTAGGAGGTTACATGACAGTGAGCCACAGCTGTGTATATGACCTAATGTGTGTGACCCAATACACCAAAAATATCCTACCACTTGACCTTTCATGTGCTGGAAGAAGTGCATGGTCTGTTCATTAGTCTAGTGCATGCTATTCCCATCTCCTACAGATACTTGGACCAAATCCAACAGTTCTTGCTCAGATGAAAATGCCATCATTCCGTTAATAGCCAGTTCTGCCAAATCTACAGAAGCCAGGAGTGTTTTGTCAGTGGAGGCTTTGTCGTGCTAGGCTTCCCTGAAGAGATGCTGTGATATTTACTGCACATGCTCTAGTGCCACATGTTGGGGAGCTTGTGCTGTTTAGCATATTTATGGTAATTTGGCTCCCAGGGGCAAGCAAGATTCTTCTTATATCTCCTTCCCCAGGCTGAAGCACAAAGACATTTCCCCTTACTGCTTTGTAGGGGGAAAATAATAGATCAAAGCTTCTTGATAAACACTTTTAAAAAATACACAATGCAGATCCATACATTTCTGTTCCCCTAAGGGACCAGTCCCTCTGGTTGATATGGAAAGCAGTTGGCAGCAGGTAATGGGGATAATACTGCATACTGAAGTCTAGGCATTGTATCTGTCCTATGGAGCTCGAGGTGGGGCATTGCCTTGGTTAGTTTGACCTGTCCTTTCTCAATGTCTTGTATCAGCATGGAATGTATTCTGATCACTATACTTAGTTATCATAATCCACTGGACTGGATATTATCTAAATACAGTGGATTTTGAAGCCTGTCATTAGGTACTGAAGTTAAAAATGTTGGGGCTAATAGTCTCATACACATGTGTGTATATGTGTGTGTGTGTGTTATTTTGGGGTTGCAAACAGAAAATTTGGGTTCATGTTCTCAGAAAAGTCACTGAAAAGTCAGCTGTTTTAAAGCATCTCACGTCGATAATCCAGAAATTAAGAACTGGCACTTTTTTTTTGAAGATGTGTTGATTTTTTATGTTTATATATAATGTTAGATTTGAAGATTACTGTTTCCTAAGAGTGGATTTTATAATTCAGCAGTGAGAAAGACATGCTAAACTTAAAACGTGGTTATTCTTGAATGCCATTTAAATGTTGGACAGTAAAGACAAAGAAAATAAAGACTAAATGCATCTTCCTTGGTGTTAACTTTCTGAAAGTTGAATGTCTCATTTTAAAGTTCCCTTTTTACTCAAATGTGTGCTGAGCTGGTGGACCTGGCAAAAGGCATTGGCGCCTTAGAGCACCCACTTGGTAGGACCAGGCTTTCAGTGGCAGAGGGGACAGATGATACAGCCCCTCGCTGTGTGCTGCTGGCTGTGGCTGGCTGTGTGCTGTGCTGCCACCAGGCAACAAAAGGTCCTGCCCTGCTGGCACCACGGAGGCAGTGACAGCTCTCAGTGGCACCTGGAACTCAATGAGGGGTCTGGGCTGGAGAGACTGCATCTCCTCGGGTGCCTGTGGAGGAGGGTAATGGCACAGATGCAAGGATGTTCAGGTACAAGACAGAAGCAGAAAAGTAAGAGGCTTGCCTTGCACTTGCTCATACAACTTTCACTGAGCCACGCTGCAGCCTGGGGTGCCAGGCAGTGTGCAAGCTGGAGGTGCAGACCCGTGAGGGCAGATCACAGCATGCTGTGCTGAGGCAGCTGGACTGCAGGCAGAAGGATGAAAGGGAACCATTAAATCTTTTATCATCTGTCCCGCTGCTTCAGGCAGTCCTGTGCTGGCTGGCTTATTTTAAATAATCAATGGAAGGAGAGTATGTTTTTTTTTCTCCTGAAGTACTTTGGGAGGTGCCAAATGTGAACAAGGAGTGACTGCCTTCTGCAGCAGGGCTTGTGTTAGGGCTTCACATTTCACATGGGCATTAAAATATCTCCGTTTACAGTCAAGTTTCACTGCATGGAAAGCTTGAGTGTCTTAGTTGAAGCAGTCAAAGGCATTTTTTTAACGAAAAGTATCAATGTCAGGGTGACTGCTATAGGCAACATTTCTAACGTTTCAAAATGTATAAGGCGTAGAGGATTTGTTCAATAATTTCAACTAACCCTGACCATTATAGCTGCATATTAATCATCAGGGCTCCCTCCTACCTGAGTGAGAAAGGGAGCTTCAGATTTCTGTATAGAAAAATTAGTGTCTCATTAAAGCTTGGCAGGTTTGACATTTGCTCTCTGCCTGTGGCTTCAGGGCTTTCAGTCCCTCAAACAAAATAAGGTACTGCTCCAATACTTATGATAGCAGCAACTGGAACATAACTTTAGGAGGATCTTTGACCTTACCAGACAGAATGTGTTTGATTCATTCTGCAGATGTTAAAATACTGCCAGATATTTCTGGGAGATGACCTTAGAAATCATTCCCAGTTCTGACTTTTGTGCTCTAATAGAAAATGTGATTGTACAAGTTAAATATCTTGCCCTTATGTATTTTCGTTTTCTAACCTTATGCCAGAAATAAATGGCTTGCTCTTTATTCCTTTGTGCATTGATTTCTCGATGCTTTGGTGGTTAGGTGATGACATAACTACTCTTAACGGTTTTAATACATTAGCAGCAAATTATATATCGATGTTCTTTTTTTTATTGACCTTTCTTTCTCAACATCATCTTCATTTTTTGCTTCATGCTGTGTCCATGGTGGCATAGCACTATTAGAGGATTTGATTTCGAATTAAAGGCTAATCCTGCAAGGTCCTGAGCACCGTTGCCATCTGCTGAATGCAAGGGAGGTCTGGGACCAGTCAGCACCTGCTCAGACATAAGCAATATATTGCTAGATCAGATAGTAATGATAGCAATTTGCATTTACTGTTTGTACTCTGAGATATTGTGACATTTTTAGTAAATTGCTGTGAAATTACAGATTATTGAGAAACTCCTATCTTTGAAAAGAGTTGCCATCAAATCGTTTTTACGTTTCTGCAGAACAAGCAATTTTCTGATTACAATTAGAACCCACAGGACCTGTGTGTGCATTGCTGACAGGTTTCAGAGCATTGCATATTATTGTGTGAAACAAAACACAAAAAAAAATACGTGGCATTATCTGCCTTGAGGTGTGGTTATGATTTTTCTTGTTTTGCAAAAAAAGAGTACAAGGTGTGACAAGAATTTATTGAACCTACGAGCCTTCAGCATTGAGAGGCTGAAAAACTTGAAAATGCTTTGCTGTAGCCCTCATTGTATTTAATTTGAACTCAGTGACTGAATATTTTAAATAGCAAAAATGTTTATTCCCTATAGAATAGTAAGTAATCAGCATCCATTTTACTCAGACATAGGGAGCTCATCTGTCTCTTTGCCCAGCTGTAACCCCATCTCATAGGGCTGCTTTTCTTGATGATCATGAGACTCGCAAGTTTTAACAATTTCTGATCAGTATGGTGTTGCTAAACCCATCGGTGAGTATTTTCTTAAAAATATTATTTCCAGTATGTGCTATGAGGTCAGAGATGTATTAGTATTATTGATCCCAGCTTTTTAGTCATAGACAGGAAGATAAAAATTCCAAAAGATTAATTTGATTTAGCTGTTTGGTTTTGGGGTTTTTTCCCCAGATATACTCTGGAATATGGGCCTCACAAAATGTTAGAGAAAGTGGCTGGTCCTGCAAGGTAGAGATGATGCAGTGAATGTAAATAAGAACAAATTTTGAAGTTGTTGGTGATTATTACATTTGTAATTCTGGCTAATACTGGTAAGTGCATTAACATAAGGGGATGTCAGGAGCTGACCATATGGTCATCTCATCATCTTTGCCATAATCACAAATGGGAAACAGCATAGCTAAAGGGTTTTAGAAATAGTTATACATTATCTAAAATACATTTGTTTCTCTCATCTTTGTCTTTCTCAAAAATAGCCCCCCAAACACCAAAGAGACTTCTTCAACACACAAAGCAAAACTCAGATTTTGCACTGATGTTTGAAAAATGCGTGTGTAGCCCCCATTCGTATTTCTTGCTGCTGGAGTCCCTACATGGTGATGACCAATACATTATATTCAGGTTCTAACATGCTTCAGGATGAAGATGATCTTATGATTTTCTTTTATTTATTATATTTTTGAAAGGTAAATTGAGCAGGGAGGGCACTTAGTGATTTCCTCAGCTTAGAAAGCAGAGTTTAGAGTTCATATTTTTAATCGAGTGCATGAGTTTTCATTCTTTTACTTAGTAATTCTCTCATATAGACAGTGAAAACTACAATTGCTCTGTAGGATGACTAAGGGTTGCCACTACAATGGCAAGAATAGTTTTAACCTATGAGTTAACTGTATCCCAGTGGCTTGTTCATCCAGGCAAATTTTTCTCCTTTTTTGTTACTGTTGTTTTGTTTTCTCTTCAATCTCCATACAGATTTGGCCTCTACTAGCAAATCCTTGGAGAAAGCTGAATCACTACTTTGCATAAAGTGGAAAAAGACTTGCATTCCAGTGGTTTATCTATATTTTCCTTATAATCCGATTTAGTGTGGAGTACAAGCCTGAAAAATCCCTAAAGCTTTCTGTAATTCTTGCATCGTCATTCACAATGGATTTGTACTGTGCAAAGTCGAAGAGATTTGGGTTCAGAATGGTGATAAGTTAAAAAAAAACCAAAAAAACCAAACCCAAGCAGATTATTTGTTTTTCTTTTCAGTTTAACAGATTTCACTATCAGTACCCTCTCCCCAAGTAACAATACATGACAGACAATCTACAGATAAAGGAATATAGAGTATATGCAAGGAGTCTATGCTTATACTCTCTCATAGAGAGGAAGTTACCTTTTGTAAACCATACAAATATAAGAAAAAAGCTTGATGTGTTGCCTGTTTTAAATCCTTTTGTTGCCTTGTTTTGCAAAGCTTTTTTTTCCCTAAACATTTAACTAAACAGGTAATGAAAGGAGCATGGAAAGAAATGCTATAGGGTGGAAAGAACAGTGTCTGAAATGCTGCTCTGTCAAGTCTGATAAGAGGAGAATAGTTCTTGTAATTTCAGCAGGTTTCATTTTTTATTGGTTTTTTTCGTTTGTTTTTTGTTGGTAGCCATTGAGAAGCAACAAACCAAAAACTATTCAGGATGTAATAGTCTGATCAGAAAACCAGGACAAACTGGAATTTGTCTTCAAGTTATCTCTTCTTGTGGGTATAAAGGGATTAATGACTTAGGCATTAGGAATAATTATATCAGGCATAGCTGGACAGTGAGTCTAATTTTAGCGATAGAGCAATATGTGTATTCTGAATATATTCTGAGCTGTTGGATGTGTTTGCACTGTAAACGTGTATACAGTATTGGTTTATCTGTGAGGGTCTAAAGATGCTGGTTGCTGCATGTGCTAATAAATAGTATCTGGACATACAAATTGCTGGGTGCGTAGGTAGAAGGGTGTATCTATCTGTAACACTGCAATATTTCCCTACTTTTCCTTCTTTACTCATTCTATGTGATTGCTTTTTAAATATTTTCTTTTTAAAGCTGTCCTCAAATATATTTCATTTAATCAAAAGAATTTAACTTGTAGTCCATTTGACAAAGGCATTTCCTTTAGATTAAATTGCTTTTCATGTTTACATTACAAGTTACTCATGTGAGGCTGCTCCACTGATACAGTACCACTGTGATAGTTTAAGAAAATGTTCAAGTTTGAGAAGAGTTTTACAGGTGTTGGACATGGCATCATCATGAAGTGTACCACCTGTCCTGATTTGTTAAATGCATGTCATGGACTGTTTCTCTCTACAAATCTGTATAATCTCTGTCCTAAGCCTTAGTGATTGATACCCCTCCTAGAGAAGAGGGTGAAGAAGTGACAAAAGAAACTCTTGGAAAATCATATTTTGTGTGTAAACCTGTGTAGGAAATGCATTCTTTCCTCCTGGCATTTACAATTGTGCCATCACCTTGAGTTAGTATTTGTAGAGTTGTCTTCTCGGAGAGAAAGTGTAGGATCTGGCTAGAGAGGTGAGTGGGCACATAACAGCAGGGAATGCTCTTGATTTTTTTTAAGTAGGTGGGAATATAATCGATGTTGTTCATCCAAATATATTGCCATTTACTGTCTCTTGGACCCTAGATTCCTCCTTCCCCATCAAGTACTCCCTTGTTGCTATTGGCTTCATCACCCCATACAGCCAATACAGTTGCAACTTCTCATGTAGATGTATTGCTGGGTCCTTTAGTTACCAGCTGAAAGCAAATGTTCCCTGAATGTTTCACCTGTGAGAGCATCCCATACCTATATACTGCTCCTCCCATCCCTCAGCCACCCTGAATGTGTTTTGCAGAAGAACTTGTACATTGCAGAAAAAAGAGATGAGCAGTGCTAAGTGCTCCTAGTAAAGCTGGTGCCCATGATGCTTTATTTCACTTGAGGAAGGGAGGAGATACATAGCCTGGGAGAAACTGTCTCAGCAGAAGCTGGCGTGAATTGATTATTTAATAACGAACAAGCACAATGCCCGCTTTTTTATTATTTTTATGTCTATGCAACTTGCACTCAATTGGTGTGGTGAGATTACGGCCTAAGGCTGCCCCCAAAGAGCTGCAAGATGAGGAGCCCATTGGACACATGCTGGTTCTGTTGCATGTCTTAGTGAAGCTTTAAAATGCTTGAAATTGTCTTTGAAATGAAATACTCCATAGCTGCAAGTTAACTGCATATTTTGTAATAATTGCTTAGCTAAATAAAGGAAAATTGTGAAGAAGTTAGATTAATGGCTAGAAGAAAAGGATTAAATAAAAAATTCATGAAAAGAGAAATTAAAAAAATAGCATAACATCACATTCTTTTGCACAAAGACTTCCCTTCCAACTGGAGCTTTTCTTTTCAAAGGGAGTTTTTCTTTTCCAACTATTACTGTGCATTTTATTCTCTGAGTTTGCTATGAATACTAGCAGAACTTCTTCTATGGGAATAATAGCAGAAATGGTCCCAAATTTTGGCAGAAACTGGAACAGTGAGTAAAATTTAAAAGCAGGGCTCTGCATTTTACTACCATTCTGAGTGGGATTATGGTGGACTGTAAATTATTAATAATTTGACTGGATTGCCTTTTTTCTTAACTCTTAAATCAACAGTGACTAAACAGAAGAAAACACTGTTGTTCGTAATTGTCAGCTCGACTTGTAGACTTAGAGTCCTTCCTCACTGCTCTTAGTTGCTGTTAGTAATGGAATGAATAATATCCTATGAATAAATTCTGTCATGGTTACCCTTTCTCTCTGTTTGTAGATTAAGACCAGCAAATCATTATTTGTGGATTTGTATTAATGTCCAGTATCTGACAAGTGTGCAGCTGTTTGTTTTGAACAAATTATTTTTGAAGGATCAGTACACCCTAAGGTTTTGTATTCCTGCTATGGCATGAAAAACCATTCTGGAATGATTTTAAATTAGAGGGCATTTAGGAAGAAAATACAGAAAATAGTTGCAGTAAACAGTAAGACTTTAGAAAAATACCTGCAAGCTAGTGCAGGCATTTTAAAATACAAATATTATTATAAAGTCTTTAGGTGACGTCTGGTAATAGATATTTAATCTAGCAAAAGGACTTTCATTGCTTACTTGTTAAAGTAATTTAACGGATGAGTGGTGCTATTAATGGACCACATGTTTAATCCAGACTTTTTTTTTTGTTGAAAACATCCCTTTAGTGTTTAAATTTCTAAACAAGTTCAGAGGCAACTTAAAGAAATTTAGCCTATATACAAGATATGGGAAACATAATTTATGAACTTTTTGTCTTGGCATTTCCTCTGCATGTAGAGGGTGAAAGAAACTGCTGTGTATACATATGTGAGACTTCCAAGTCAGCTCAACAATATACCTTGTTTTGTTAGAAACAAGAGACTGTGAATCGAGGGATGTCTGCTTCAGTATGTAGAGAGATGGGCATGAACAGAGGGCCTAAAAACCTTTGTAAGTTATCTAAATAAACACTATAACTATTTTTTTTCTTTAAGAGAGTTCTATCAGTAATGTCTATAGCATACTTCTTGCAAGAAGTTTAAGCAAAAAAGCAAAAAACTGAGATCATAGCAAAACCAGCCTTTCTTTCCATTGCAACACTTTGAGATGCTTGAAGAATTGAGATGGACATCAGGAAAACATATTATTAGGCAGTAAAAATAAGCCTGTGAATTGTTTTTCTAACACCAGTTAGCATGATGGAGTCATACTGTTTTGAACAATTGCAGAAGTTCATTGGTAAGAATTACAGTTTTGCTTCAGCTAGGACTTAATTTCTTTTCTGAACACATGGCTATGTATTGCTGAAACTCAGATACCACCTACACAGAGTAGCAAGTTAGGGAAATAATCTGTCGTAAATGTCTCTTTGACTTTGTGAGGATTACTGCTCAGTCACCTAGTTCAAGGAAGAACTAAAATGTAGTTGTTGACTCCAAGCTCATCCATTTCTAAATAAATGTTTGTGAAACCTCCAACTGTAATAGCCACATTTTATCATCCAAAAGACGTGCAACAAAATGAATAGATGACCTTTCAGAGAGAGAACAAGCTGTTCACCATGTCTTTTCATTTACTGAGACAAAAAACTCTTTTTATGCAGAGATAATATTTTACACCATTTTTAACAATGTTGGTGAAATACAAAGAATTTAGTTGTTTTGTTTCTGAGCGTGAGGGATTTTGCTATGCATCTTTAGATCAGGACTCTTTCTAGACCATGCATTGACTTGGATAGATTTATTTCAAATTTTTCTAAAAGAGAATGGAGATATTTTGCTTATAATGCTCACAGGATGAGATGTCATTAGCTGTCCATCCATGTGATATCCACATGATATCTGTCTTTGAATGATATATGGACAAAGTGTTATTGTCTCCTGCACCACAGCTTAGGATCAATAATTTGCTGACAAGGAGGTCCAAGGCAGCTATAATGGAAATTGGTCTAAATTATTATGAAATTGCAGGCTTAGCATGAAAAGCTGCTGGGATGCCCTTGGTTGCACACTCATACACAAGCACCAGCTTGGACTGAAACAGATTGCAAATAAATAGTGAGAAAATCAGGATATGAAAGTCAGGGTTCAGGCCTGTCTTTCTCATATGAGGTGTGGTTTAACCTTAGTCTTTGCAGGTCTAAATCCACCAGTTAAATCACAACTGAGTAGAACTGGTGCTAACTAGTACCTTCTAGTTATACTGGTAAACTATTTTTGCTTTGAAATATAAGTGAAATCACTTTTGTTATTGTTCAGCCTCTGTCCATGTTCCTGTTCTTCTCTGAAAAAGCAAAACTGTTCTCTTGTTGAAAGGAACACAGTGTATTTGCTGAAATTAAAAGAAATACACTGAACAGGAACCCCTCAAAACTTGAGGAAAATCTTACTGTTTGGGGAAATAAAAATAAAACCAAAAAACCGAACCCCTTTATAATAAGTATAATGGCCAATCTTCGCGAACGAAGATTTGGGAAGTGCACTCCTGACATGGGTGTGCCCTCCGAGCCTGCACAGTGGATTTTTTAGGTGAGGCACAGCGTGCGCAGAACTGGCCCCACCGTTTAAGCCCTAAGGTTCATTTGCCACGGCCGAGCAAGCTTGGACAGTGACAGTGAAGTCTCCTTAGGACTATCTACAGCACCTGGTACTAACCGGGGCTGACCCTGCTTGGCATCCGAGATCTGACGGGATCGGATGGCAGGGAGGCATTGAACTGCCGGGGCGGTCCATTCTGAGACTCGAATTGGTGACCTTGGGAGTCGGAGACCGGAGTGCTCTCCACTACGCCACGGGACCGCCCCCGAAACACTTTTATTTTGCAGGTAAAAAGACCAATATAATTTTCTGTTTGCAAAAAAGAAAATGCTTTGTTTTGTGAACCAAATACAGATTCACTCCTAGATCATGAATCATCTATGAGTAGTTTACTAAAAACTGTAAAGGAAATTGGTTTCAGAATTGTACAATAATTTCAGTTGGAAGGGATCTCTGAAAGCATCAGGCCCAACCCCTGCTGGAAGCAGATCCAGTAAGACCAGGATGCTTGGAGATTTGCACAGGCAAGTCCTGAATATACTGGTTTTGGAGATTTTGTAGGTAACCTGTTGCAATGGTTGACCCTCATTAGAGGAGGGAAAAAGGAAATTGCTTGCCCTGGACAAATTTTTGCTTCTTAACCATGTCTGATTGTTGCCCCTTATCATGTTGTAGCACATCTCCAGGAAAAGGCTAGAGATGGTCTCCAGACTTGGTCTTACCTCCACTCTGGCACTGAGTTATTGAAGACCATCAGGAGATTACTCCTGAACCCTGTCATCCTAGACCAAAGCCAGTGCTTTCAACCTAGTGCTGTGTGCCGTAAAGCCTTGGAAAAATCCCCAAAATAGTGTGACATGGCCATGAGGAATGAGACAGATTCACTGAAATCCAAGCTGGCCATTCGTCCCAACAATCTGAAGTGCTACAGCTGCAGTGTGTAGGGATGGTCTGTTAGCAAGTACCTTCAGATCGGCTTTGTAACAATTACAGAAACCAAGTGGAGGAAAAAAATCTTCCATAATGTAATTAAACAAACCTTCAAAAAAGCTTCTCAGCACTTTCAGTGATGCCCACAAGACTAACCAGCTAAAGATTTTAATATATTTATTTCATGGTTCTCAACTACTGTGCATAGATGTAATCACAGTACATGACAATGACAGTTTTCTCTCTCCTACTACTAAAAACTATTCTTCTGAATCTACAGAACAAGTTAGTGTGTGGAAAGGTTGCTTTGTGTGCTGCTGAGCTAACCAGGATGGTGGTGTTTGTGATAAGGACTCTTTCTTACTGATCCCTGGACTGTGACTTAATTGTGTGTGCCTATGCCTGTTGGTGCTTTGGAAGCTTTTAATTAAAGGGACTGATCTCTGCGGTGGCAACATATTATTAACTTTTTGAAACTTAGTTTTATGGATTCTATATTCTTCGGACATTTTTTAGTGGGAAAGGGTCACCATTCCTGCAATGCACAGTAACAGGAATAGATACTCCTCTTCTTTCTCTCACTAATAGATTGCACCTTGGGCTTTTTTTGTCTTTTTCTGCAGAAACTCTCCTGGATGACTTCCTTCTCACATATACAGTCTTCATGACGACCGATGACTTGTGCCAGGCACTTCTGAGGCAATATCCTTTTATTGAATGTTGTACACACAGGGTTCCCACACTTACTCCTAATTTTATCTGTTATTGAGCCTTATATCAAAATTGCATGCTTGGTTTTGTTCTTTGCATATCAATATTATTGAAATACAACCCTGCATGATTATTTGAGGTTGCTTGAAAAAATGGTGAGATAGTATTGTCTAATATTTACTATGGTGTGCTTAGAAGGTGAATTGCACTCAAGATTTTGGCATAACACCCCAAGAAATGCATGAACTAACTGGAGAAACTTCAGAAGAGAGCAGTGGGAATTACCAGTGTTCTAGAAGAAAAAAAAACTACAAAGAAGAAGTGAAAGAATTGGAATTGTTTTACTGACAAAAGGGAATCTATAAATGGTATTGTCTTTCAGATACCTAAAGAGGAAGGGAAGAGGGTGTTCCTGCATCTGTGCCAGATGGGACAAAAGGCAGTGAGAAAAAAATCACTGTAAGATATTTTCATATTAGATATTAGGAAATAATTTGGATTTTTGAACTTTTTTGTCTTAAGAAGATGAACAGTGGAGTGGAAAATGTGTGAGACAGTAGAATCTTTTACATTGGAGAGCAATAAGAAGAAATCAGAAAATGCTATACTTGAGCATCTCTTAGAGTGGACTAATTAGAGTGAATTTGGATGGACTAGGTTAGCTGATCTTTCAAGGTGCCTTTTTTTCCAGTCCAGTTTTCATAAGGTTTATGATACTTGGAATTTGGCTGAAATCATTAGCTTCCAAAAATTCAGGTTATATTGTATTCTTAACTCAAATGGATTGAGGATGAAGAAATTCAAACTGGAAACATCACATCCAAAGTTGGGTGTGTTTCCCTAACTGGCACGTACCTGTAACTAGATACAGAAACACACACACACATTCACTTATTAGAACATTTAGAATTAACATAGCAGAGGAAACAATAAATAGAAATGTTGTGGTCTGAAATTGAATATACAAAAATAAAGCTGTCTCTGAATAAACCTGTGTCCAAAACATACAAACACACCCATTTGTGTATGTGCATACTCACTTAACAAGAATGCTTGAATGATGTATTAAAGCAAGTGCTAACTCATGGCAACAATGCAATTTTATGTCTGTTTTCATTTAAAGATAAATAAACCTTTTTAACTGTGACAATGTAACATTTAAAGGACTGTTAAAACCTCTCCAGGTTATGTTAATTCTTAGTATACCTACATCTGTGTAATACATTTCATAGTACACAAAGAGAAAAAGTAAAGAATAAGTATTTTACAATCTCTGCTCTTTTTATCATGTGATACAGGATGTAAGTCTTAACTCATTCTGAGATAAAAGAATTATTTTCGTGTATTTGCAATGACTTCCATAAGCTGTGGAGCATTGCTTGAAGAAACTTGTGGCTATAAAATGAACTTCCTTTACTTTTTTCTTTTTTTGGCCTTTCTTTCCCTCTCTTTACCTTTTGAGGTGAAAACATTGTCTTTTTACCTCATATAAGAAAGAACAGCGAAGGGACAGGAGAAATGTACCAAGTGGGTATCGTCTGTCATTTGGTGTTTCTGCTTTGTGCATAGAGAACAGTGGTAGAAATTTCATTCTTTTTATTTTACTAGTGTTATTTCTGCAGATACTCTAATTTGTGCAGGCAAAAAGAAACTGACTTCCTTTGCCTGTTTTTTTTGTTATTGTTAATGGAGCATTGCTCTCCTTCCCACAGACATTAACATTGGCATCAGTATGCAGGACAAAGAGCCATTCTCAGTTCTGCAGAAAAGATATGACTCAGCATTGTATAATTCCTTTTGAACTGGTTTTATTTTTAAAGAATCACCTCTCTAACCTGTACTGGAGAAAAATCCTGTTGGCACAGAGGATGAACTGACACGCCTGTTACTGGGAATTTCATTCCCAAAAGTTCAAAGTCCTAAAGCTCCAGACAGGATAAAACACTTAAAACTGAGCAATGTACTGGAAAAAAAAATCTTTCATTAGAAAATGAGATGATTGCAAAGTCTTTGCCGTCAGTTAATTGTTATGTTTCTGTGAGACCTTCGTATTCAGTCCTTAACCTACTGCACCTATTGTGCTAAGAACCACCAAGGGAAAGAAGACGACTCTGATGTGTCCTGTAGGAAACGAAAAGTCTTGCATTTGGTGTCTCAGTGGACTTCTCTCTACAAAGACTGGTTACATGAAGATGAGCATTTAAAACAATTTTTAAAGGTATTGAAACACTTCCTGATGCATTTCAGCACTGTTTAATTACTTACTGTGGCTAATAAGCCCCAGCAGCAAAATCTATAAAACATATTTTTTCATACTTAAAATTTCTCTATGAAACCTGTAATATGAAATGATTTGCATGTGTCTTCCTTAAATGCCTTAAAGATAGTCAGTTTGAACAGAAAACCTGTGTTGTCAGCACATGCAACATCAAAACCATTAACATACGAAACTTACAGAAATCTTATAATCTCTAGAAAATGGGAAAAGTTAGGAAAATAAGAAATAAAATTACAAAGGCATGGAGGTTCTTTGGACACACTGATCATGTCTGTCAGAACAGGGTCTACAGTCAGTATCCAGAGGATGACAGACAAGAATTTTCAGGTCCCTGTAAAAGATGCTACTTTGAGGAGTGAAATCCTATTCCATAGTGTTTACCAGGTGCACACAGAGAGCAACGCAGCTTTGTCTTTTTAATAAATAAAATTTTGTCTTTACTTGTTAACAAAGATATGATATTTCTGTTTGAGTTCCAAAGTATATATATGACTTTTTTTTCCCCATCTGCTGGTTCAAGATGAGAGCATTTTAGGAGACCTTGCAGGATATTCTACTTTTCCTGTTGAGACTCTTTGTATGCAACTGAAGATCTTAAGGGCCAGGGAGGTGTGACTGTGCATTGTCACAGAGTTTTCCTTCTTCAAGCTTCTGTGCAATATTAGATAGCAGTAGTGATAATGATGTTGTTGCAAAACTGTTGTTTTGCAGTTATATGTGCAAAAACAACATATAGGATTGTAGACTAAAATCATTAATGCAGAAATCTGTAAATGTAGGAGTGTTAGTTGGGCTAAAGCAAATGTGATGACTCAGCTCTTCATTTTCTTAGAAGGGAAGGAGAAGGAACTATGTGCAAATTCTGAAAAAGTGTCCAGAAAATATTTCCTACAATTTCCATCATGACAATGCCTTCCCCTAAAATTAGAAGTATGGTTTATTTATCTATTAGTTTACAACTAAGGAGAGTTCTGGAAGTTTGCGGAAGACATCAGCTCAGTTGAAAGTGCATGCAGCTGTGAGAAAAGATAAAGCAGAAATGTTTGCCTTTTAAAAAGTCTTAATCCAATAAACCTGTTTGTTATCGTTTTGGGTGAGTGAAGATGGTGTGGTGTAGTGTGCTGTCATGCTTCAGAATGTCTTCTTCTGACCTAATCCAGATTTCCAGTTGGGAAATTTAAGCAGGAACATTCTCTCCTTGTGGGTTTTACATAAATATAATGATGAAATTTGTTTTAGTAGACTGGTGCCTGAATTGATTTAGACTGGTGATATGATACCTTTAATTTATGTTTGAGTTGTCAGATATTGACAGATGCTATTTTATTTTGTAGACGATATACAGAAATGTGCTAGATGATGTGTATGAATATCCTATTCTTGAGAAGGACCTGAAAGAATTTCAGAAGATACTTGGGATGCATCGCCGTCAGTAAGTATTGATTATATTTCTGATCAAGTCTCCTTTTATTTAGAGTGTAATTTATTTTTGTTGCCATCTTGCTGTAACTCAGTAAAGTGATGAGTGATATGAGTAGCCTGTTAATTTTTTACAAATCACCTCTTTTTTTAAACTAAAGCTAGATTACTGAATTTTCTCTGGTGTTTGTTGGGCTTCGCTTCCATCAGTTTTATTTGGAATTACTTGCAAGAGGAGCAGTCATGACTTCAGACTGTACCTTCATTCTCATTCCTTCTCTGCAGTTGGCAGTACTGAGAAGCAAATATCTTGTAATAGTAATCTCAGGGTTATTACTTGACTAATAGTTATGGTATTTATAACAGATATTTTCTTGGCATGTTTTTCCAACAAATGAGTTTGTTTCCATGGTTTTTGGGGAAGTGAAAGGAACTGTGTCCTTGAGGGTGACCCTGAGACTTCCTGTGGGCTGGCAGCATTGCTTTTCACTGCATCAATTGTGCAAGTCAAAGAAAAGCTTTCCAGCTGAGCTAGATACCTTTAGTTGTTCCTGAAGGAGGTCTGCGGCCTTTTTGCAGTGACCATTCAGTGTTAAAATCTTTCTGATGTTGTTAACTTTGTAATAGCTAAAACTTTATTTTCCTAAGCTTTGACTGGAAAGAATAATTCAGATTTTCCTTTTTATTTCAGCACTGTAGATGAGTATTCACCTCATCGAAAGGTAATGCCAACCTGATTGTTGCTAGTTGCTAGATAACTTACCATCTCATTTGCTTCCCCTTTGCCCTCTTCCCTCTATTTTCTTGGTTTCTTGACTGAAAGTGACTGGTGGCCAAAAACATGATAGGACACATCAGTGAGGTTAGACCTGCAGTGCTGCTTAGGAATGTTTTTTCCTGTCAGTGCATCCTGGATATCAGCTGTGTGAAATAACCTGCAGTGGCTGTGACAGTATTAGCATCTTAACAAGACGCTTTGAGATGTCAAAATTCAGGAGAGGTCCTGAGGTGGTGTGTCCCCACTGAGCTAGAGAGATGTAGCAATCTCGGCAAACCAGGCTGAGCACAGGCATTGGCACACACCTGTTGACATGGATGTCAAGTAAACAGAGCAAAGGATGGATTTGTTGTGACAGGGACAGAGAAAAAGAGAGGAACATGAGTCTGTCTGTTTCACTGGAGGAAGAAGATGCAGCCCGAGAAAGCTGGCATACAGACTGCTCAGAGGTGAATTGCTGTGCTCATCAGATTAAAATGTTACTGTGAAAATGTGGAAGGCAGAACATGAGATTGTAGTGAAATTGCTAAGTAGGCTGGTTGGTACATGGGAAACATATATGAGTAAGTGTAAAAAAAACAGGCTCTGAACGTGACTACAGAAAATCTTGAATCATGTAGGCTGTTTAGCCTTGGCATGTCCTGCTTCCTCCAAAATCTTGATCATTGTTTAGTAAGGGAACTCCCAATTTACTGGTCCAAGAAAAGGTGGGTGGATTTCCTATACAGAAACCTTTTGGCCAGACATGGATTGAATGCTGTATTCTGTGAATTACTGCTTTGTAAAGGGCAGGGATGCAAAAAGTCACAGTTGTGGTTTTTTTCTTTCTTTCTTTCCTTCCCACTCCCTCACAGAATAAAACCTTTTTCCACCAGTTCAGTGTGAAGGAGAACTGGCTGCAGCACAGAGGAACCATGAATGAAACAGAAGAGAGTGAGTATAAATGAAAAAGTGAGGAACAAACTCAAAACCTATGAAACTGTTTCTCAAGTGCCTCAATGTAAATACTCTTTGACTGACATACAGCTTGTGAACTGGACCTTAGGGACACAAAAGATGAAATATTCGGCTGTGTAGGTTTACCTTGCTGCCTCTTGCTTTGCAACAGTTCAGCAGTGCTGCAGTATCTCAGGGAGGTTTTGCTCTGTCCATTTCCTTCAGAACCCCTGTCACAGAGCTGTGTGACTCCCAGGCGTGCTGGCAGCCCGTCCAGGCGTTATTTCTGCTCCATTTCATGCTCTCGGTCTCTTGACCTTTATCTTGGTTATGGAAAGTGAACATGTAAGCCTGTCACATAAAATGGGCCAGGATCTGCTAGCTCTGGGAACGTGCCTTAGTTCCTTCTCTCCTTGAAAACATTTTTACCTGGAGTGCAAGGTGCCACTTCACTTCAATGTCAGCCACTTCCCTTCATCACTACTTATACTATCATGCGGTGAGGCTGTCACTCTCGTGTAATGCCTGTATGAGGAAGGAGGCAGAGAGGAGAACACTGTGTACACGAACATGGAACAGGCAGAAGGACCTCCTACCTGGCAGTCTCATCCTTTGACAGTATATCTTTGTTTCTTACTGGGAACAAAACTCTAGAAATTCACTTGAAGTTTGTATATTTTTAGTGCTCATTTGTGACAGAATAAAAACTGAGCTCCTTCAATTCCAAGTCTTTCTGCACAGTACGTGCTGCTGATAGATAATCCTCTTTCTGTACTAAAAATATAGGGAGGTTTAAGGTTTATGTTATCAGAGCTGCTTCTAAAAATGTTATTTCTGGATCAGAATCCCCACAGTCATTCTTCTTAAAACATTGGACACAGCTTGTGTGTGATTTGGGAAGGAAAGTGTACAGGTGCACCAGAGAGGGGACAGACAGCCTGATTATGGGGACAAGAAAGGCAGGACCCAATAAGGCCAGTTATGACTGGGTTAAATTGCTTTTGTATCAGTCCTTGAGAACATGAGTGATGGACTGTGATGGGACTGAAGAAATTAAATAGGCAGTGTGAAGCTGGGGGAGGGAGAGATAGGTGCTGAGGGTGGACATCTGACCTGTGTGGTGGGGTGCTGTCTGACTGATGGTGCTTGTGGAGGATGGGTCTGTCCAAGCTGCACCATGTCACTTGACCAGAGGCATCTTATTCCCTAATGAAATCATTACCAGGGCAGCTTGCAGGGCGTGGCCACTTCCTCCCATTCGCATCCCCTCCTTCTTGCAGAGGAACAGCACAGGCTCCTGAAAAAGGTTCTGTGGTCCATCCCAATAGATACCGCAGACAAGACTTTGGAAAGGTGTGAGGGGGAGAATCATTATGGTGGTTGTGCTTGAAGACCTGAGCTGTGGGTTGACTTAGTTCAGTGTTAAAGAAAGGATAGATCAATAGCCCTCTTATAAATTAACGTTGCTGTCATCTTCCCTTCGCAAATGACAGAGAGAAGGGCATTTCAAACAACTTCACTGTAAGCAAGTTGTGTCGCACTCTACATATGGAGTCCAAATATTCCTGTCATTTACTTTTTTACCTAGTAATTTAAGGTGCAATTGGATGTCTGTGTCACCATGAGTTGTGTCCTTACTGAGGAGAGATTCTGCCGTAGGATGAGCATCTGATTTACTGTCTGTCAGCAGAGACAGGCTAAAAGAGAATTATAAAATCAAATGACTTTTCTTCCCCAAGGCTCAACGTTAAGTTCCTCCTTCATTCTTATCTTCATTTTTGTTTTACTACAACAGAAAAAAAATGTTGTTGAGAATAGAGTTCTTAACTGCTTCTGGCATGGTCTCCATTAATGAAAGTGCCCTGAAGCCATGAAGATTTGTGGGACAAGCAAAGAGTTACTGCTATGTACATCTATCAATAAAAATAATTTTAAAAAATACAGTATTTCTGGAGAAGAAAAATTGTCCTATCCTGGCATGGTAGCAGGCTGTCTATAATAAGTGCTAGAGTAGAAGGAAATAGAAAGTTTAATTTAAGCACTGGAGTGAGTAAGAAACCAAGAGCTGTGACGATTCTGATCAGCAGATGTAATTTTTGAAATATTTAAGCAAGTCTGCAACTCTGTTTCTTCCCCTTTAAGTATGGCAGATTTAGTTCAAAGAACTAGCTATGGCAAATTTGGCAAAATAAAATTCTGTCAAGCAAAGAGATTGTACATCCGTTTTTGTAGCAGAAAAAAATACTAGCTGAGCTGACCACTGTGATACTGCTGGGAATCTCCCTCCCAGAGCTGAACCAACTCACGGACCTCAGTGGAAGTGAGGAGCCCAGGGAATTTCTCCAAACCAGTCCCTTTTATATGTGCTGCAAGTAAATGAAAATTGTCAGAATTAATTGCATTGTCATTTGGGCAGCCTCTGCTGCTGCTAAGATATCTGGCAATGCAAGTAGTTTAGATGTCTAGACAGATAAGCTGTCAGGAGTGGTTGAGTACCTGGGAGCACTGTTCTTGCTAAGCCTCCTATTCCAGGTGAAAGAGGAAGTCAAAAATAATTTCTGCAGTGGATATGAAATATGCTTAAAGGACAGTTATTTATCTGAACTTAAAAGGAAGGGAGAAAATATGGTGGCAGCAGGGTTTACAATGCAGATAGGCAGTGGTGGAGGTTGTCTGTGACAAATCCTCATGGTAGGAGGTCTTAAATAGGTATTGCAGTGGTAGTCTGTCTTTCATTTGCTTGTCTCTCTCTCATTTCTCAGGGAGAGGAGGTGGGAAGGGCAAAGATGGTGATATTTACGCTTAGTTACATGCCCCTGTGTGTCAGGGTGCAGGAAGGGCAGTCAGTTCAGGTGTCTCTGCTTACTGCTGAGCATGTCTTTCTTCCTTTGTGCAGTTTTCTGCCGTGTGTATATAACGGAGCACTCCTATGTCAGTGTGAAAGCTCAAGTATCCACTTCAGCTCAGGAGATTCTGAAGATCGTGGCAGAAAAGATCCAGTATCCAGAGGAGGAGTTGGCACTGGTGACTGTTACGTTCTCTGGTGGTAAATAACTTCCCTTCTTCTGATTATTTACTTTAAGTGCATCATGTAAAGGAGGGCTGACATTTTCTATTGCAAGGATGCAGCTGTTCCTGTATTGGCCCACAGCTGGATGACCATGAGGAACAATGAGGAGCTCCTTCCCAGAGAGTTGTTTCCATGGCAACAGCTCATTCTTGGGTACTGGGGGATACACATTCCTGGCTGGGAATGGAGTATAAAGAACTCTGTCTCCAGCAGTATTGTAAGGTTTTATTTTTTCTCCACAGATGAATCTCCTACTTTGGAATTTAAATTAATTTTGAGGGCGATGAGGCATAGTTTGCTTTAAAAATGTAGAAGGAAATAACAAATACTATATGCATGGCTGTTTCCTCATTTACAGCATGGATAACAAATATTATCCAGCAGAAAGGAGGAAGACATGTATTTGCATAGTTGAGATGCTGAGAGCAATCTCAGCAATATTTGTAAGCAGTCCTGCTTACAACTGGTATCTTTTTCCTATTTTAGTGTTAGTTGAACAGAAGGGTTTATTGTCTTTTTTAAGGAAGACTACACTGATCCTGGGCTGGTAGTAGGGACCAGACAAACCCCAAAGATTTTCTTTGTTGTTTGGCAGGTCTTAATCTCATTGGTCATATTGTTTTACTCAGTGTGGTGTCTTTCAGAAGCAATTTAACTAGGTGCATAGAAATGTGAGGCTCTATCTACAAAAAGGATTAAAAGCGTAAAATATCCTGGCCATATTCTGATCTAACATTAGCTGATGTTGATCCCCTGAGACAAAGGATGCACCTTTAGAGTTACAGTACTGTTACTTCTTTGTCAGTCTAGTTAAATGAAATACACTCAAATGCTGAGTTATCCTATTTATTTGTTCAGCTGGGAAATGGAAGGTCACATTTTTCTCCCCCATGCTGAGCTCAATTAAATAACCATATTTTTGAGGGCATTGGTGTGGGTGGTAGGGAGACAGTGGCCTGCTCTGGCTCTTGAGAGCCTGGTCATGGAGCAGCCATATAGGAGCATTACATAGGTGTCCTGGCTAGGCAGGCTGTATCGTTTCCGTGTATACTGTTTTACCCCCATGTATGCCCAGACTTGCTTCCAGTGCATTTCACAGCACTGCAGTATCACTGGTCACTGAAAACTGAAAACAGTATCACTGAAAACTGTTGGTTTTCAGGTCTTGCTCTCCTGTTCAAGACCAGGGCAGGTTTTGCTCTGATAGAAATAAACCTGGTGCTAGCTGCTTGCTTAGCTAAAGAAAACCAACCATTGCCAAATAATGAAACACACTATTATCTTTAGACCACGTTGCTTTCCAAAAAAGTCATGGAATAGAAGTGGTTACTGCTTGGCTGTTCAATAAGAAACAATAATTAAAATGCAAGCACAGTCGGACTGTCATTTGTTCATGACCCCTAAAATTTATTCAGTCACGTTGCCTGAAATAATTTGAAATACAACAATTCCATTATCTTTCTTCTTATGCATTGTGACTCCTGTGCTGTGAGTAATAAACACCAATGTGCCTTTTTTCCATTTTTTTCTTTTTTTTTTTTTTTCTATTTGCATGGCTCAGAACTCTTGCCTTCCATGCACTTGGAGGGGCAGCAGAGTGAGCATTGGAGAACTCTTTTTTTTTTTTGTACTGTAGTAATGGATGAGCAAGCTCTTTATTGAAAATTACCTTGAAAAAACATAATGATAATTCAGCATAAATTTATCTGTATATCAATGTGCACATGGATAAGAGGGCAAACTGTCTGAAATTATGTTTGGCTCTCAGACTCCTGCTAGTCCTACTGCTCTCTCATGGACAGTGCAAAGTCCAAGGTAGCTGTCAACATATTTGTAGGGGTTTTGGGCCTACTATGTGTCAGGTCTGCAGAGGATTACTAATATTAATTACTCTGGGTCTAGAAGAATTTCTGTAAATGCTGAGTTATAAAGAACTCTTCAGAGCTGTTCCATGGGATGAATTTAATGGTGTTGGGATCCTTTAAAGTTTTGTGGCTACTGCTGACAGCTCCAACCCTGGTTTAGTCTGCCAGTGACATACTGGCATACTTCAGTCTCTGAAAGCTGAGACACTTTAACAAAAATCACTACATTTACAGTAGACACACTGGCTTGCATTGAAATGTTCTATAAGACACAGGAGGTTAAACTAGATGATTTAAGGGTTTCTTTCTGTTCCATGCTATGTGAAGTGCAGGTTGAAAGAAGAAACAGAAAGTTTTTGTGCTCTAGTCCATCAGAGACATCTTGCCTTTGTTGTGCCTGAACAGGGTAAAGAGGATGGATCCCCACTAGGACTGAATTTGATGATGCTACCCTCTAAGAAGTTGATGTGGCTTTACAAATATAATTGTACCTTTTTTCACATACAGATTTTACTTGTGTTCTGAAACTTTTGTTTTGTTTGCTGTTTCTACAGAAAAACATGAACTACAACCAAATGACCTGGCTATCTCAAAATCTTTGGAGTCATCCAGTCGTATGTTCGTCTACCGAAAAGATCTAACAGATTCTTTGGTAGGGATCAATATTGTACACTTCCCATTTTTTATTTGTCTGACTCCAAATGATGAACTTAATATTCCTCTCAGAGGGCTTTTTCAATACAGAATTTATTACTTGCTTCCTTAGTAAAGCTTACTGAGCTGCTCTATACCTAAAAAAATTGTAATTAACAGCAGTTATTTGACTGAACTGTAATGGAATTTGTTCATCAATTTCAGATAGACCAAAGCTTCTATACAGCTTAAATCTTTCAGTCTACATCAGCCTGGAAAAGCTGACCTGTGTTTGTACAGAAATGGATGGGATGAGGGTTATTCAGGGCTATTGTGACTTTTACCCCACATCCTGCCTTACACCTCTGTAACCCTTAAAGTGGCTGGTACATAATCACACAAAGGGGTGGGCAAAGTCTGTGGAATTACACGCAGAAACAGATGCCACGTGAGTTCCTCCAAAATTACTGGGCATCAGTGAGACTCAGTGTTGTGGCAGCCATGTGGTCAGTCTCTAGCTGGCATATATCACTGGTGGTATGTCCTCTTCCATCTGTCTGTGTCTCCATCGTCTTACTGGGACTGGGGAGGGGAGCAGGTAGAAAGGAACCAGGTTCCTCTCGTCTTTCCCTCTGCCTTCAGAAACTGGGATTGCAAACTCTCTCCCGCCATGATTTCCCAAAACCCCAATGAGGCAGACACAGGCTCTCAAAGAATTGCTCTTTCAATGGTTTTCTGCTGATTATGCAGATGGTTCCAGGAAAGAGCAAAAACTGTATTGCAACTGACTTTTACGTGTTGTTGGTACCTCTAGGATCTGTGCATTCATCCTCAGGATGAGAAATGCCTGTTTACATTTTATTGGATCAATCGGCCCCGAAGAGCTGATGTTCCACTGTCATTGTAATCTGTCATCCCCATTATCACTGGCATTCAAGCCACTTCTGAAAATGTGAATATTAAGGAAAGGTTTCCAGTGCAGACAGGTGACAGCCAGCCTAGTTTCATTAGTTACGTAATATAAAGGGCAAAACTTGCTGTAACTGTCAGAAATGCAGCACCAAAAGTAATGGCTTAACCAATAAAAATAATCATTCATCTTGGCAGATGGTTCATGTGCCAAGTTTCAGCCTGATGAGGTTAAAAACCCCAAGGGAAATGCAAAACTTCGAAAATCCAAGCTGGTAATGGAAATGTCAAGTGACCCTGAACACCACTAGTACCACTGCAATCCACAGTAACATACTAAGTAACTTTTATAAATCAGGACACACCATGTTTTTATTTTTTGTTGATTATATTTGGGGTACATCAGCCATGAAATGTATGAATTTATGTTATTTTTCAAGGTGGATTGGAGGGCAAGTTGTGTGTATTTATTATAAATCAGATGTGTTTGCAGAATGATCCTTTTATCTTATAATTTGAAAACTTCCTGATGTCTCAATTCAGATTTTATTTTCTGATGGTTTCAGGGACTTTATTTTCATTATGCTGTCTGCTTGGTAAGTGTTTTATATTCAAGGTTTAGAGAAAGAGAGAGAAGAGAGGGCAAGAGCTTTCCTCTTCAATAGTGAATCATTGATCCTATTGACCCATTTCCCATTTCAAGCTCTTTATTAAATAGGTTATAGCTCCTTGATTTTGATCAGTGAAAAAAACCCAACCTCACAGTGCACTTAGAGAAGATGACTTATTCGGCTCTGTCTGGTACCTTAGTCCAATAGCAATTTCCTTGCAGAACAATGGTTTTCCTTTTGGCATTTACTGAGCATTTTTTTTCTCTTGGCTATTCTTTTAGAATCCATTTGCTGAAAATGAGGAATTGCAACAAAGATCTGTGAGGATTTTGGGAATCAACACCTGGGATCTTGCCTTAGAACTAACCAATTTTGACTGGAGCCTCTTCAATGCAATTCATGAGGTAAGAAGCACCTCATCCACTTCCTGGTATATTACTGTCATGACAACATGATTTGGTAGCTCTCAGTAGTGGTGGCAGGTCCAAGAGAGGTGTTGCTATCCTTGTTACTGTAAAAAATTGTCAAGGGTTTATAAAGTTCCTGTTCTGGGACAGCTCTTATGTTCAGTGGTATACCTGGAGAATTTTAGTGAGATTTGCCTCAAAAGAGTAAAAGACCATGATTATTTTCTAAAAGCTGCCTATCTGAATATCTTGCATATGCAAAATGTCTTATGAACTTCATAGTATTTCAGTACATACAGGACTCCACAAATAGTTGTCTTTGATACAACTTTATCCACAAAAGAATTCACAGTTTCCGCAATTTAGATGGTCACATTACTGTTCCTGTTAGCTTCACTGAGATGAAAAATACTGGACAGAGTTTCCTAAATGGGATAATGTCCCACTTCATGGCCCATTGAGTTGTTTCAATGATTTTGATAGGTTCTAGTGTGAGCTGCTGAATAAAATACATAGTTAACAGTAGAAAATGTCACTTGAAAATATCATTCACTGAAAAGCATGCAGGCTTTCTGAGAAAATGAATGAGAAATTCCCTTGCTTCTCATGAGATGCTTTTCTTGATCTTCCATTTCAGGTTAGACATTTTAAGATTGGAACAGGCCAAGTTTGGTGTATTTTTGCACAGAAATTAAGACCCCCCACCTCTGTTGATGAAAAATTGACTAATTTAGAATGAAGTTGGAATGGAATTTTTTCAGATTCTGCAGTGGTCTGATACGGTTGTTTTTTCATACTGGAACAGAAGTGATAAATTACAGAAAGACATTGTTTATGTCTTATACCTGGCTGTAGCCAGAAGTGGAACTGCAGGAAGTCTTACAGGAAAAGCATGTCTTGCAGGACTTGCAGTCCACCTGCTGTAGTAAGTCTCTAGACTTTGCTAAGCCAAACCTGAGTCATTTGTGATTGGCTCATGGTTGATGAAAAAATAGTAATTTGTGATCGGATCTTGTTTCAAAAACATACTTCTAAATAATTTATATTTCATTTATATTTACATAAATTGTTTTTATGTCCCTAATAATGCTGTCAATGTCTTCCAGCAAGAGCTGATATACTTCACGTTCAGCAGACAGGGCAGTGCTGAAAACACTGAGAATCTGAGTCTTCTGCTTCAAAGATGTAATGAGGTCCAGCTTTGGGTTGCCACCGAGATACTCCTCTGTAGCCAGCTCTGCAAGCGTGTACAGCTAGTCAAAAAGTTCATCAAGATTGCTGCCCAGTAAGTTACTAAAATTCCAACAAAAATCCTTGAATTCAGGGACCTTATTTGGGAAGGAGTAGGTGCAAAAGCAGTGAAAGAAAACTAATTTGTCATCCTGTGTTTTGATAGTGTAGAAAGCATACCTAGATAAAACAGTCCATAAATAACAACAGCACTGACCAACAGTAGACATGGTAGAGTATATGCTGCTCAAATCGTTCCCTGCAGTTTAGTTGCTGTATCTTCAGTGTCAACTGCAAAATCCCTGGTGGTGCAGAGATAGCTCCTCTCTTAGCTGACATAAACTCAGGACCATTCAACAGAACTGTCTGAGCACCAAAACAATCAGTTATCAAAAACTATCTGAAACCAAAAAGCTGTTACCAGTTTGAAAGTCCTATGTCTATAGAGGAAGGTTGTTGCCCCTTGTCATCTTCTCTGGAATACATTTATTTATTGGAGGGGTGGGTGTCTTCATTTGTTAGATTTGACAGTCTGTTCTTCCACTGTACGAAATAGTACTGGCATTTATTCTATGCCTTGAAACAGCATACAGATATATACTATTCACTGAGAGTTCTTTTCTCTGTAATCACTCTTATCTTGGTAACCAAGGAAATGGTGCAATTTAAATATGTGCAACCGTTCTCCTCACCTCTCACACCACTTGTTGGTCTTCTGCAATATTTGAATATGCATGTTCATGGAAAATGTATAATTTGTTCCCTTCATCAACTGGTTTGATTTAATTTACAGGACACTTACATACAAAGGTCTGTCCTCTGCTGAAGCAGTGCCTTCGGAGAAATTAATTATTCTACTCTAATCTAATCTAGTGTAACTCATGAATGTGATCTGATTTAGTTTGCAGGTTCTGTGGTATCCAGTAATATGTTAATTTTCTGCCATATTGATGGCCAAATTTGGTCCAGTTACATAAAAAATCGGTTTGTTCTCTGTGCCTTCCTTGCACCACAGTAGCATTAATTTGCGTCCCAGGAAAAATTTCATGTCTGTCCACATGAATAAGGATATATTTGTCACCAGACTAAAATGTTGCTCTATTTGAATTGATTCCATTCTGTTGTGTGAAAAGCTGAAGTTATGGATACTAAATACAGTTGTCAGTAAATGGTAGACAGGGTCTCTGTCCATTGCAGAAGCACCCATCATTGTAGCATGTATAGTTTTCTTGCTGTTGTTTGTTTTTTTAATCCGAAACGTTACTTTCTAAAAGAACACATTATCATATCAGTTCTGGAAGAGTTGATGAAAGAGGAACAATTAGGGTGGAAGGATAGTGTGCTAAGCACAGAACTCTCCTCGTCAGGTACAAGCCAAGCAGCCCTGCTGTTTTGTTTATAGCTTTAGGCAGAGAGGGAGCTGTGAACAGCTCTGGCTGCTCCCTATTCTCTGCTAAGAGATTTAGCCAGGAATCTTTGTCTATGATTTTTCTCCTGTCAGGAAAGCACCAGGACTAAGATTTCACGTTCAGCGTCTGTGTGCTCCAGTGTTCAGGAATGCCTGAAGAAAATGGAAGGCTTTTACATTAGTGTGTCAATACATAAAAGGAATACAAAGTTTTTGAAACACAAGTGCATATGCTTCTGTTGATGAGTAGTCTAAAAGAGAAAACAAGTGATTCAATTAGGAAAATTAATTATCATGTTATTAGAAATTAATATCCTGAGGAGTTCTAGAAACAAGTCAATATAGGGTCAGAATAAACAGATTACAACAGCAGCCTTCTTCCTCCCAAGCAGTGGCTCACTGTAAAAGACATACCTTCTCTCTACAGCTTGCTGTGAGAAGTGGGCCCACCCAACACACAGTTTATGCGGCTGCACTGGACACGTTCCTTGTTTTGAAATTAATTGCCTTTGGGAGCTGCCTGACTTTGATGATAAAAGTTGTCTAAGCAACAAAGTTAGGATTAACTTTAAGACAGCTGAAGTGAAGTGAGAAATACAGCATCTCAAGATAGTACACAGTGATAAGAGTAGGCTTTATAAAACTTGTAACAAGTGCTGGCAATTTTCCAGGCTAAGGCCTTGGCTTGTACTTTTCCCTCATGATAAATTCCAGTGAAGACAGTGGATTCATTCGTACTTAAAATTATCTTAAGAGAGGATTCTCTCTCACACACACAAATGCACAAGTGTATTTATAGTGGTCTTGAAAAATCTGCACGAGAAAGGGAAATCTTTTTGTTTGAAAAGGACTCAATATTCCAGGATTTCAAGTTTCCTGATGGACTAGAAAATGGACTAGAAATAGGCATGGTCTAATTGTATATAGTAAAATGTCAAAGAATAGTAGTATCAAGCAAATTCCATAGGGACTCGTATTGTAACCAGTACTAGCCTCAACTAGTTTATAGGGATATGTAAATTGAACATTAATCAGATTTTCAGACAATAAAAATGATGAGGGATTGCAAATGCATTGGAAGGTAGAAAAAAGAAAGAATTATCTGAGGAGCCTAGTTGCATGTGCAAACAACAGTAGGATACGATTTAATTTAGATAGATGCCAAGTAATTCAGCTACGGAATGCTAATACTGAGCTGAAGAAATAAATGCATGATTGTAAAGAACAGTACTCTGACAGAGCTCCTTGGGTGATAATAGATGACAAATTAAAAGGACAAAATGTGATACTGTTTCAAATAAATAATTTGCTCTTTGTTTTATGCTTGCATAAGAGAATGATATGAGAACGTAGAGCCAAACCAGAAATTATGTTTCTCCTTCCCTCCCCACTGTCTCACTACATGAGAAGGCAGCAAAGGAAAGAAGGAAACACCGAAGTTAAAATAAATTACAAAGAATTCAATGAAAGATAATAACAATATGGAAAATCAGATTGCAGGTCACGACCACAAAGAGAAATTGAAGGAACCAATGATGTAGAATTTACAGAAAGGATGAAAAAGGAAATGAAAATATTTATTATACAACAGAATAGAGGTCAAGGAATTATTCTATATGGTAAAGGACAGCTGGGAGTAACTTGAACATTGAAAAGGGAAAATTACTTTTGACAGCAATGGGAAAAAATAACCTGCCAACAACAGAGTTGATGAGACAGTAGAACATTTTCTAAAAAACTTCTTAGAGACCCCATCAGCTAGACTGCAGGTGGTTATGAGAGGACATTTAATGAGTTCGTTATGTGGAAGATGATTGTATGTTAGTGCTGAGGGTTGAAATGAGACTCAGTAACCTAGGATACCCGTGCATTCCATTTATCTGATTCTGAGTACAAAAATCTTATTTTTATTCCTCAGCTGTAAAGCCCAAAGAAATCTGAATTCATTCTTTGCCATTGTTATGGGTCTCAACACTGCATCTGTCAGCCGGCTGTCTCAGACCTGGGAGGTAAGACACATTTTTATACCTTTTAGATGCCATCAAAACTGTTTCGTGCAAAGGTTGCATACTGGTGAATTACCTTTTCCTTCTAATTATTGGTTTTTCATGATGAAATCAAGCATGGAGTCAGTGTTGGTGGAAAAAATTCTCTGTGAACTGAAAACTTACATACACAGCTATTTAAAAAACCCCAAACCCTAAATGTGTCCTTCCAGAGTTTTAAATAAGAACAGAGCATGGAGATCTTATCCTATTAAACAAAGTAAGTCATATAAATTAAATTAGCATTTTAAGTAGATGTCAAAACAGAAAGTCTTACAAAGGTGGCTCCGTGTTAGCAATACTTTATTATGGAATAATTTAATTTAAAAAACCCAACAAAATAGAAACAAACCTTTAATTCTCCTTTGTCAGTTATTCTCCAACTGCTCATCTTGAACAACAAAGTTAGGAAATGGGCGATGAATGAACATACTGGAAAGCAGAGATTATTTGCTAAGGTAGCTACCCTTAACGGACAGGTCATGGGTGTGTTTAGACGAGGGTCCCACTGAGATCAGTATTTATATTGTAGATTTTCTGTTTCCATCAAAGTAATGTCCATATTTGGTCTAGTATCTGCAAGCTTACTGTATCTGCTGATGAACCAAAGCTGGGGAAGGAGTAATTGAGTGCAACATGGTGAAGCTTTGTCCCTCCTTTGTGCCCCCAACATCACAAGTGGGCAGTATTTAAAAAATACCAATCTGTAATACAAAGTGACAGAGAAGGGCTGTGTTCTCGTGCCTTGAAGACACTCTTGAACATCAACAGCTGAAACTAAATGGCCATTAGAGACTTAAAAACCTATTTAACACTGTCCAGAGAAAAATCTTTCCTCTTAGCTGAAACCATGCATACAGAAACATAACTTGCCTGTCTGTGGCTTTGACACACAAAGAAACGAGGACAGTGACTGTTTACAGAGACTCAAATAGGCAAGGAAGAGCTCACTTTAAATAAGAGTTAAAGTTTTAGAGAAAAATACATACCTGAGGATGATGATACAGAAGCCCCCTTGACTCTGATATTTCTAAAATGCCTCTCGAGGGAACATTTGTCCTGGCCTACTATTACAGGTTGCCTGTGTCCTGTTTCTTTGGGCTTTGGTAGGAGAGTGGAAGAGACCAAGTATGGTATCCAAGGCACCTAATGACAACAGTATAGATCTCTCCTGCACAGAGAAATGTAGAACTTTGCTGTGTACTGAGACCTCTGGAGATCATGTGCTGCCAGTGGGCTTCTCTCAGGAAGAGCAGAATATGTTGCTTGTCAGAACAAAGAATGTATCTGCATATGTATCATTGTAAATATGTCATGTTTCTGTGTGTAAAATATTTATGAAGTCACATGTGGGTGTTTTGCTTTGGTTTTTTATTTGTAAAACTTCATGGCACTAGAAGTTTCAAAAGCAGAAGGTTATTTGCATTAGTAATGTGACTTCTAGAAAGTAGAGCAATGTTTATAAATTAATTATAATTACTTACACATGTAAATGAAACAACCTAAATTTAAGCAGCCATTAAGACACTAAATTATATTGGCTCTGCACTTGAATTCTTAAAAAAGTAGTATGCTCCCAAGCATTTTCTTCTGCTTTTTTTTTCCCTACAGTATCCAGAGTTTTAACAAGCCTAAGTTTCCCTGATTGAAGATATACAAAAAATGCAACTGCAATTCCACATTCAGTTATTTTGGCATTTTAGTCATACAGCACATCCACTTAATCCGATTGTTCTAAATCTCCTTTCTCTTGGTAATGTTACTGGGACTGTCAGGGCGTAAGGACAAAGACAAGACAGGATTTGTACTAAGAGGGGATATCTTTTACTAAACTAACTAATATAGCTGGAAAAAGTAAGGTTTTATGGTACACACACCATTCTTCAGGTCTGAAATATCAGCAGTAAAATTCAAATTGCGCAACATTGCTTTGAGTGTAATAAGGTGAATCCATTAAAGCATTTAGAGAGCAACTAAGTGGGTGTGTCAGCATTAGAGCAGGTGGTGGCATGCGGGGCAAGATGACAGTTTGTTTCTATCTCTCTTAGAAAGTGTTTTATGCACCTCCCTGTAGGATTAGGATGAGATACTGGAGTAATCAGTTTGTTAAGGAAAATTCTCTCCCTTTGGCAATAGCATGTGGCAGTAACCCTTGTCACCTCCTGGGTACTGTATCAAACAGCACTGAGTGCAATGCCTGTTAATTTCTAGAACCTGTGTTTTAGAGGAAGATTGATTAAAACAAATTATTTAACCTGGATATGATCACAGTTCCTAAATTCTCAGCCTGTGTTACTGCTTCTAACTCGATATGGATATTCAGGTAAATGCAGCAGGTGTGGAAGCTGGGGAAGAAAATGAAACCAGATGCTAACAAGCAGTTTCCATAAAAGAAGAATGCAAGGTCCCTAGGTGAGGCTGCAGGGTCCAGTGTCTCACTGGCATTGCACCAAACAGGGTCTGTAATTCAGGCTCTGGGAGCTGAGGAGCAGAGGGTGCCTCTTGGTGCTTTCAGCAGGCACTTCACCCATGGCAGTCTCGTGGAAAAAGAAATGTCTCAGCATTTTTCTGCCTGAATTAACTTCTTTTTTTTCTCCCCTATCTGTTTTTTCCACTTCAGAAAATTCCTGGGAAGTTCAAGAAACTTTTCACTGAACTTGAAAGTTTGACGGTAAGTATTGTGTTGACAGCAGAAGAGCACTGCTTGCTTTACTTGCCTTCTTTCTTCCTAATTTACTTGGAGTCTGCCTGTTATTGTCTGGAGCTGGAATTTGTTATGCCAGATCCACGATTTGCTGAAGACCACATGGCTTTCCAGAGCTCAGAGGTAGTCTCCTAACACAAAAAGGAAAGAGGCTGTATTCCTAACAGCTGGAGGAAAGACAAAGAGAGGCAAATGTAGTATCAGTTTCTCAGCATCGGTTTGGGAACTCTTCTTTTGCTCTGGTAGTTTATTAGCCTTTATCTGAAGCAACATGCTGCAGATCAGGAGAAAAAGAGGACAGGTCAAGTTTTAAAAAACAAACGTCAGCATCTGAGGCTGAGGGTCTTCATCAGAATTATCAAAGCTGAATAAACAAACGTTTCCTCTGGCTGTCATGGAAGTGAGTGAGTGGTGAGATTATTGCCTGGTGTGGGGAACATGAGATCCAGGTTTTAACAGCTGTCAAGCTTCTATACTTGGAGTTTGTAGTAAATGAATGTGTTTTCAAGATTCTTTGTGAGCTGGTGTGCAAAAATATTTGTTTATAGGGGAAATTGAGATGATTTTGAATTGCCTACACAATGCCACTGAAACGCACCCCCGTACTTGTTTTATTTTTTGTTGCTGTGTGGTGGTATTGTTTGGGGGTTTTTTAAGAAGAAATCATCATCAGTACATTCTGGGATACATTTTGTACTAGATAGTAAGAGATTTTGCTAATAGAAATTTATGGGGAAATTACA
Organism: Sakesphorus luctuosus; assembly: GCA_013396695.1. Lineage (NCBI taxonomy): Eukaryota > Metazoa > Chordata > Aves > Passeriformes > Thamnophilidae > Sakesphorus > Sakesphorus luctuosus. The sequence continues at coordinate 131,012 of VWZD01002482.1, forward strand.
GAGCAGTCCAAGTGAATCTATTCTGCAGCTTACTCCCATTTTAGCTCTGCTTCATCTAGAGGAACATAATTGCTTTTGTTCTTTTCACTGTTTACGTTTCCTGTTCAGTGTAGCATGTCACCTAGCTTAGAAAACCTTTAGCTACCTTGTTTCCCAAAGAGACTTTTTATATCTAGATCATAAGCCTGTAATGGATTTAGAATTGCTCTTTTTATAGCCTATTGATTTTTCTCTCTATTACTCAAATGGTTTTGTAGGACCCTTCTTTGAATCACAAAGCTTACAGAGATGCATTCAAGAAAATGAAATCTCCGAAAATCCCCTTCATGCCGTTACTTCTGAAAGGTAATGTTAAAGCTTGACTACTCTGTGTTGTCATTAATTAAAATAAGTTTAAGATGATTTTTCCTTCAAGTGGTCATAAGATAACTATGTGACCGATACAGTGGTATCCACAAGGTAGCAGTTGGTGTGGATAATAAACAACTTCATTTTAAGATAGGGGGAAGATGGGAATTTTCACACAGGTTTTTAGACTTCATATTGTCCCATCAGGTGTGGATTCAGCTGTGTGCCATTGTTTTGGCCACGTCTTCAGTGGAGAAGTGATATGGTGCAAACCCCTGAATGGTGCTGCCCTGGCTGCACCTGCACCAGTAGCCTCAGCCATGCTGCTGCTCTGAGATGCCTGTTCAGAGGTGCCTCCCTGCTTCTCTTGGGTAAACCTACCTGATGTCACCTTGAAGGCAGAAATTGTCTATCTGTCCTGAGAGGAGGGCATTTTCAAGTCTCTTATAGACCTGAAGGAGATAAATAAAGATCTTACTATTTAAATTTAAAAAAAAAAATCCATTGAAATAAAGTGCAACTACTTGATAATGCAGTGAGCTGGGCAGCTAATTAAGTGTCAAGTATTTAAAATTTTCCATTGTCTTGGGGTCATTAATCATTAATTGCCTTGTCTTTGAACATGGCAAATTCATTTGTTTATTCCTGTGTTCTGAAAGTGTTCTCTTTAGGCTATTTATCCCAATCTGCTGCTGCTGCTGTGAAATGTTTGAAGGCAGTTCTCCAGATCAGTTGGTGACAGTTTGGGAGCCACGCGACACTTCTCTTTGCATACATCAAAGGAGTTTGCATTAATTCAGATGGATACAATTACTAGGGCTTCAAAATCAATATTTTTAAAGTGTTCTGGAGTATGTCTTGCCTGCAAACATAAACAAGTCATTTGTAGCAATGACATCTCTGCAGCACTACGCTATGGTGTATAAGAATATGCGCCTAAGCAGCATTTTTATCTTTTAACTTGTATTGGAGATAGCAAGAAGACTTTGAAATTAATGCTAATTTCCTTCAGTACAGTGGTCCATAAGGAAATGTTGCCGTGGTTGGTAATTCCCAAAGTATTGCACAGTAAAAAGGACTTTATTCCTTATCACACGTGTTTGTACGAAGGTCATTTGCAAGACCAATAAAATAGATATGGATCGCACAGAAAACATCAGTAACTCAGCATATTACTGTATTACAACACAAGAGGAACAAAAGTAGTTTCAATTAACAAAAAATTGAAAAGTTATTATGAAAATAACTTTAGAGTGTCCTTTAAAAAATTTAATTAAATTTAAATGCAGAGCTCTCATAGCACACAGACCCAGCTTTTGAAAATCTGGCGGATTTTTCAAATGTGTAATAAAATACTGTGATATGCCCTTACAACCTAGTTCAGATGCAATTTTCTGCTCCACTGAATTTATCTAGACTCTTAGTTGTTGGCCACAAAGGAAATTTCTGTTCCTTCTGCCCTCAGAGATACACACATTGCTGTCATTGACTTAAAAAGCTGTGTGGAAATTTCTGCTTCCAGTGTAAATTTTTCAGTAGAAGTGATGGACAGTTTTTACTGCATTGGTATAGAGACAAGTAGTGCCAGTGTCCTGAAGTTGTATCCTTTCTGTGTGTCCCTTTCCCCGGGTGCCCCAAAGCAGCCAGCAGAGAAGGTGTAGAGGATCCTGCTCCTTCCTTTCGCCCCTGGTTTTTAGAATGCTGCCCACAGGCAGAGAGGTGCTGAGGGCATCGGCAACATATGCTATACTTTCTACACTTGCTCAAGAGGGCCACCTAGACTGTCCTGGCCAGGCTGGCATCCTGCCTGCCTCAGGCAGATCCCAGCCTAGCTGCCCTGGGGGCACAGGAGCTCTCCAACACCCCTCAGAAGCGTCCCAGCCCTAGCTTTCCACCAGCATGTGATGCCATTAGCATTTCAATTCCAAGCAATTACAAAATGCCCCTTAGACACAGAGTGAGTCTTTGAAACTCAAAGAAATAAATCAGGTGGGCTGTTTTGGGAGAGGATGAAGGTGGGGGTGGGTGGAAAGTGTGTGTGTGTGTGGGAAGCAGGGGGTGTGACAAAGCATCTTCCAGCATGTCTTGCAGGCTTCCAGTCCTAAATTCCTCCAAAACCACGGGGTCCATGTTGACATCAGAGAGAGTCCTAAAGATGAGCACAGGAGAAACGCTGAGATGCACAGTTAGACTGGTGGGCTGGAGGTTGGCACCTCTGCTGAGAGGGACCTGTGTCCTGTTTACTGTGTGCCATTCTCCTGCTGGCAGACACAGCTGTGACTTTTAAGAAGTAGGGGTATTGCAGTGCCATCTCATTACAGTACTGCTGACTCCTCCTGGCACTCCTGGGTATCCACACAAGCATGAGAGAACTGACAGGGGCATGATGGTGTTGCTCCTACTAGTATTTTCAGTAGTCTGCAGGTGCACTATTAGAGTCAGAGCTTCTGTCCCTATGGGGAATCTATTCATGTTCTTTGTACTGACTTTTTTCCTAATATGCTTAGATAAAAAAGAAAATTACCTCAAGCTAATTTTAATTGTAATCTTACCTTGGCAACATTTATTTTGCCTGATACTCCCCGCTCTCCAGTTCATTACACTATGTTTTGTTCTCTTCCTGGAGCCAAATATAGACCTTTTCCTTTTCCTCTGACCTTTTTGTTGCCTTTGCAAATTCTCTCCCAACAGCAGTGCATATAAGTGTTTTTCCCCAGCCATAACACCTACTTCAAGGCTTTGAACTTCAGTTTAGTGCCTTGTGTTTAACTTCTCTGGGTGGCTATTGTTGTAGTCCATTTCTCTGGGGAGGACTTCAGAGTCAGTGTCCCCCAGAGAGAGATGAAGGGGTGTCAGAGCCAACTCCAGCATCTGGTAGCTCTACCCCCAGGGAGCTTTGGCCACAGGGACTGATCTGCCCCAGCCCGGGCACAGCCATGGACAGCATGTCTGGATTGCTGCCACAGTGTGTGGAGAGCAGCCATGCCATCCAGGGCCTTCCCTCTGGATGCCCTCCCCTGCTCCCAACCATTCTCTGTATGTTATGCATCCCAGAAGTAACACAGGCCAGGTTTAATAAGAAATCCATGCTCCCTTTTGAAAATCCTCATGTTGTAATGTGTACGTAGTTTTGTTATCTAATAATCTCTGCATGGCATCATTGGACCAGGCTTTTGTTCCACTGTTATAAGGTATTGTGCCAATCCTTAATGGGATACTTTGGGGTTTTTTCCTTCTTTTTGTTGCTGCTTAGTCATTTTATTTCTTTGTAGTAAGCAAAAAAGCCATGAAAAATAATTCTTTTTCCTTTATTTTATATTTCAGATGTAACATTCATCCATGAAGGAAATAAAACATTTTTGGATAACCTTGTTAATTTTGAAAAGCTGGTAAGCTAATTTTGTCCTTCCTGTTTTTCAAAAGATTCATGTTCTTTTTTTCGCTTTCCCTTCCTTATCTTGTAGGATGAAAAGGTTTTCTTCAGGATGAATCAGGCAGAAATAAACGGGTAAAAAAGAGCAAGCACAATAAAACAGCCAACAGTCTATCTCCACTGCCCTTTTCCTCTGTTTCTCTCTCTTCTCACTCCTTCCTCCTCCACTTCTGTGTAAAATGTGTAAGCCAGTAATGGCCATTGCACAGTCGACTCATTTTTTTTTAGCCGGTGAGATCAATTCCTTTGCACCACCTCATGGACTACCTCTTATCAGTAAAATTCTGCTTCAGCTCTCTCTGAATTATGTTTCCTTTCTTTTTTTTTCTCAAGGCTTCCCTAGTTTGTCACTTAAGAAAAGTTTCCTCTAGTTTATCACCTGCCACTGGTATGGTAATTCTGGGTATCTTGAATGAAAGTGAAGATTTTTGATCTAGGTTAGATGATGAAGAAAATAATGCCTGACTGTAAATATCACTATTGTAACACTTACTGACATTGTATCTTTGGCCACATTGACTAGACATCTTACGACATCTACTCTGGCATAATATTACTGATAGAGTTTTGATTTTCATAATTTGCAATTTTTTTTAATAATATATTCGTGGTGCTGAAAGCCAAAGTCTATATATCTGAACAGTAGTGGAGTAGAGAAATTTGGATTTTTTGTTGTTGTTGTTTCGGGTTTTTGGTTGGTTCTTTTGAGTTTTTTGTTTTGTTTTGTTTTATTTGTTTAGGGATTTGGGGGGTTTTTGTTTGTTTGGTGTTTGGTTGGTTTTTTTGTTGTTGTTGTTGGCCTGTAGTATTTGATCAAGAAACCAAACTGTTTTTTCCCAATTCCCCTAGATAGGCCATGGGACTGTTAGTCCAGATGGCAATGCCTGGTGAATTGTTCCAAACTGTTTTCTCCATGTGTTTACACTTGTTTGAGAATGAACGTGCAACCATGGAGTTACTCATGAACCAGACGTTGAATTTATTTTCACATCCTATCATAATGTGCATTGTCTTTCAACCTGCAAGCAGATGTAGACTTTGACTTTTGAACCTGAGCTCCTTTTATTTGTGTTTTCTCATTGATTTCTGTACCTTTTCGTGTTGTGGAGTTTAGGAGAACAGTGATTTGCATTTAACAAAAGGTTTTCTTGTCCCAAGTCCATTAACTGTTTGACCTTTAGGTGTTTGCATAAAACTCATTAACATGTTCTTCTTCATTGCCTCTTGGAAGTACATCCAATTAACATGTAAATTAAACTAGCCCTTGATGCACAATCATTGTTACTAAAATTCCCCTATTGGCCCATATATTTGTTTAGTGAATATGTAGGATCTAATTCTTGTTTCAGTCTTAGCCAGACCTTGGTTTGTTTGGCTGTTGTTTAATCATGTATATGTTTAATGTATGCTGGGCTTGTTGGGTAAGAATTCCTATCCTTCCTGTCACCATTGTGTCTCCAGAGGCAGAGGGAGCTTTGCTAATTGACTTCAGTGAGCCAGGATTTCACCTTTTCCATTCAAATGGATAATGGGCATTTTAAATAGCACGGGGTGGGGGGGAAGAGTCTGAGATCTGAGATGATGGTAGTGGGATAAGGGTTGTTTAGACTGACACTTCCTCCAAATTATTAGTCAGATCACGCTCTCAGAAACTGTCTCATGCAGCCCTGTGTACATATGAATGCAGGCAATAGTGGAAGCTTAAGAAGTAGGGGCTTTGGAGAGATTTAAATATCAGTAGTGGAAACTCAGGCAATACACTGGTATTACACTGGCTCATTTGGATGTTAAGGGATTTAGTCAGTGGACATGAACTAACAAGATGCATCACACATGATATATACTATACATCAGTCCACGTTTCTTTTCTAATTACAAGGGCTTTATCCCAAAGAACAATGTCTTCCTTGGTGTTCTGCACTGAACACTGAAGTGCTGAGCACTTTCTGGCCTTTGCTGAGAAAAATTAGGATTGACATTGACTCCTGCTTGGTTTGGATCAAGCCACTGAACCTCACCTGCAAATTCACTGTTGCAGAAAAAGAAGAAAAGAATTATTCTACCATAACAGATTACTGCTTTGGGGAAGGAACTTATTCACTGCCATAAATGAGTGGAATTTCTGCTTATGAATATCAATGCAAAGATGGTTTCTTATATCTCTGTTTGGATCAGTATTTTCAAATATTTCATTTTTGCATTAAACATCTCATCTGAAGGAGGACTTGTCAGTTTGAACCATTATTTTTTCCAACTATGTTAGTTGGTTTAATAAAAGATCTCATTTCTCCCTGCAATCCCTGCTTCTTTTATATTCTTAGACCTTAACAATCCTACCGTGACTGAATTTGATTTGACATGATATGATTGCAGTGGAGACAAAATTAATTCAAAATATAAAGAAGGAAATTTGCAAAGAGAAGAAAATGAAATGGTCTTTTGTGTCAGGAATGTTATGAAGGTTTAGCAAAAGGTGAAGGAATTGCAGTGGTTTATTTAACTCCGTTTTTGGAAAGTCTGATCTACAATAGTGTTAGATTGATACCGAGTACCATACTTACTTCCTCAGCTAAATCTGAAGGAATAAATGAAAATATGGTCTTATACTATTACATCTCAAAGTATTTCCATGGTATTTGCTGAGCTGCTTCACTGAAAGGAGGCTTCTTCAGGTTTTTCTCTCCAGTCAGCCATCAGCCATATCTTAGCAATGACATGTCTTATGCACACTTCAGCAAACTCTAATACAGGTCAATGGCCATTGCCATTTTCAATAGCACCTGCTTACCTAATGCCTTTAGCTGTAAGGACTGTGTACTGCAGCTGAGGGTTCTCAACCACCACCCCTCAAATATCTATGCAAGCCCCGAGCCTGAAAGGCCCCAAGAAATGTGTATTACTCATCCCACTAACAGTATGTACACACCTGTTTAAACAGTCAGGAGGTAGCATTTGCCTTGCAGATACATTGGCTGATTTTCTGTATTACTGTTGAATCCCAGAGAGCTGAAAACAGAGAGAAATTCCTAATTAGGCTACTAAAGTCAGGAGATTTGGGATTCTGCTCCAAGTGTTGCACAAAGAGGTTCTTCCCTTACCAGAGCATCACCTCCAGAAGCCAGTCTTGGGATGGACCCTTGCACTGACTGACCACAGAGGAGAAACAGCAAGAAGTTACAGCACGTGCAGTAGAACATCTCTCTTAATTCTAAAATCCAAATGCAACGGGTATCTTATCAGCTGGAAAACATCACAGTAGCAGCACTGGTGGAAGTTGTAGTTCTCCCAGTACTCACACTAATGATCATGGAATCTGGATCATCTCATTAGAACTTCATTATAAACAGTGCAAGAACATCAGCACAAGAGATTGCATGATTTCATGGCAAATGAAGCACAGCGGGTAACAAGAAAAATTATTTTGATTCACTGATGAAAGGAATATGAAGTTTCCATTAAACATGCTCTTGTGATAAGCTTTTCTGTGGAGGAGCCTTATAAACCACTCCCAGGGGATTGAGAGATGATCTGTTCTGCATTGTTCCTGTCTTAAACGTAGTCTGCTCGAGACAGTTAATCCTTTCCATCTATGATCATTTTTGAGGGAGATGTGAGAAGAGCATTAGCTGTTTGCAGGAACTATCAGATCATTCCTAACTGCAGTTTGCTTCAATTTGTTACTAGATTTCGTGAAGAGTTGTCACAGATGCAGTCAAATTAAAAAAAAATACTGCCTTAAGAACTTTGTGGGTAGTATCTAGTGAAAATGAGCTCAGTCCGCTGATTTGTAGTGAACAATCCCAGTTTTTCGTAGTTGAAGACCTGAGCCTGAGTGAGAAACCAAACTTAAACTCTTTATTTTCTCTGCATAATCTAAGTGAGCTTGCAATATCCCTGTTAGCACCAGTTTTTGTTAAAATAGCATACCTACAGGATAGTCGTATTTGGTACATACCTGCAGAGATGTTAGTGTGCTCCCTCAATGGCATTTAGGCTATGGGCTGCTTTTTTTGTGCTGGTTATACTGCAGAAAACTGCCTAGCTGATACTGGTGCCTGATTGTACTAGGCATTATACAAGTATATGCTAAGGAGTGTAGTCTGTGCCACGAAGAGGCTTATAGTTAATTATACGACATGTGGAGACAGAAGGAGAGGTTGCAGGCTATGGAATATCCTGGAAAATGTACTAAACCTGGGTTGAACTCTGAAGCACTCACCCAGTCCAGAGGACTTATTTGCTGTGGGCTTTCAGTTTAATAAAAATCACTGGAACAAACAAAAATGAGCAATTGTTTGGCTATTTTCATTACCACTTTTCTTGGGCTCTTATGGAGTTGTTCTGCTTTAATCTTTGTGATATCAATAAGACGTCTAGACTAACTCTCTTTCATCAGATGGTGTTGCTGAGATAAAGAGCAAAGTTTCTCCTGCTGTCTTAATCTTCTACCTTACTACAGTTGCTTTTTGCTGTACAGTGTAGGACAAGGAGATTTTTCAGGCTTTTCTAATGACAGAATCTGTTTCAGGTTTTCACACTGATGTTTTTATCTTGTTTTTGCAGCACATGATTGCAGATACTGTTCGGTCATTGAGGCATTGCAGAAATAACCAATTTGGTGAGTAGCCAGAATTTCCTACTTATTTTGCATTTGTACAGCCTTGAGGGTTTGTTGGGGTTTTGGTTTTTGTCCCTGTTTTCTTTCCAGGTGCTCATGTTTACTAAAGCAGCAAAATGTGGTCAACCATTATTTAACCAATAGGCAAGAGAAGGCATAATTTTTGGAAGGTCTGCATAGCAGAGACCAGAGTGGATGAAATTTACTTCACAAATTGTTTGTAGAAACAGCTTCCAAACCTTAATAAATTATTTTGCTAGAAAAATTACCATTTCTTCAAAACCCTGTGTAAGATCTGTGCCAGCTATACTTAATAATGGAGGCTTCTTGTGTATGCTGCTGTTTCTCCCTTTCCCAGATATGACCAAGTTAGCTCTGTCTCCTGCCAGTCCTCATAGCTGTCTTGGCTTCCAGTAGCTCAAAGATGGCATTAATCACCACAGCTTTCCACTTGGCTTTTCACCAAGAGGAATTGTTTGCTTATTTTGGGTTCCTAATGACATTTCACGAAATTGTAGTATTCTTGAACGTATGAGGGTCCTGTGGGTTTCATGAAAGTAGTTGAGTAGGAAGAAGTGGAGGGGTTGTGTTAGTACCTCTGCCAGGGAAAGCTGTAAGTAAAGATCTGCCTGCTTTAGACACAGGAGGATCTGTGCTGATGGCAGTGGTTGTGAGTGCCTGAGCTGTACAGAAGGCCTCTTTTTGTTTGCTTTTTTTGTTTTTGGTTTGGTTTGGTTTGGCTTGGTTTCTGCCTTAGTAGCCACCAGAGAATCCAACCCGAAAGGACTAAGGCAGAAGACTCCAGCTTGTTTTGTTCTGCTGCTCACAGAGGAGAAACCTCATTTTTCTCCTTCTCAGTGTTTCTTATTTTCTGCAGAGAGGTTAAGTACAGGAATGGGACAAAAACAACACTACTTTAGGAAGCAGTTAGTTTTTAAAGCCAAACCCACTAAACTGTCATTTATTGAGGGCACTAAAACCTCTTTTTTAAGGAGAAGTTCAGAACTGCTGCAGCCTTGGGAAAATAGAGTATGAATAATCTTTTTTTTTTCCAGCTGAATTTTCGGCAGCTGTCAGCATGGACTCCAACAAAAAGAATAATAATAATTTTGTGTATACATATAGGTACCTTGGAGAATTATGGTTCTTGTCTTATTTTGAGATAAATTTATATATATAAAAGAGAATGAGAGAAGGAGCAAGATGTGCCTTGAGCCTTTTCTTTTTATTCAGATAATGAAGAAAATATTGATTAATCCAAACCATGCCTGTGTAAGTTAAAATGTCTCTTATTTGGCATTATAAAATGTAGCACTTACTTCTTCTAATGATAAGAAGGGGCTTTGCACCTTTTCTGCCCATCTGTCGTCCCATTTTTATTTTTTCTTCTTCCAAGTGGTTTTCTAAGTCTTGCGACATAAATCCAAGGTTAATACCTGAGATTTATCATATAATCTGTTAGTTTGAAGTATGTGATTGTTATTTTATTTTACTACAGACTTGATTTATTGTGAAGTTGGGATTTAAAAAATGGCTAATACAGACATCCCTGTAGGCACTTTTTTTTCCCCTTAAATTTGTTTAGGCATGAAATGAATTCAGTGAATATTTATTGAGACTTTATGGACAGTTTCCTTTTCTAGTGGGCTTATTTTGCTCTCAGAAATGTGAATATTTCTGCTGCATCAATTCCCTGATTGGCCTAAGAACCGCAGGCATCTCACTGTAGGAAAGAATTCAAACAAAACTAAGCAAGGAATATCATTATTGTTTATGAACTGTATCATGTATTAAGTTTGCAGGCCAAAGTGTTTCTGGATTAGAAACTGGTTATGATCCAAATAAGACTGAAATGCCTTTTTAATGGAAATAACATGTTTATGTCCTAAATCCTGAAAACAAATAATAACATTTCCAAAGTGAGGCAAAGCAGCCTGAGAAAATAACATAATTCAAGCTTTTGTCATTTGAGATGTTCATGAGAAATACAAATGTTTTTCAGTATGTTCAGCACAGCTGCTGGGATCCTGTTTCTTAGAACAAAAAGATCATTTCTGTATTCTGACACAGATTGATCACATTGTCCTGCTCTCTCAGACAATGCTCAAGTTAAGTTAGACGGTTGCTCCAAAACAGCTCTTTAAAATAGCTGCCCAGGAGGCCCATTAGCAGCCACATGCAGAACTGGCTGCATCCACATCCCATGTTACCCACACAGCATCATGCAGCGATCTTCAGAAACAAGTGGCATGGTTGATTCCTGGAAACTTTCTTGTATAGCTGGAGAGCATGGAGAAAAGGATGCTAATAACACACAGGAAAAGAAGGGAGTGTATAGTGGAGCTGATCAGTTCAGGGAATTTTGAGGGATTTTCTTTTTCCATTTATGATAATATTAAAAATTCCTTGACCACGTTGACTAGAAGCAAGCTTTCCAACCTTTACTTGTTTGCCAGCAGTCATCAGTGTTTCTTTCTCTGCCTGTCTTGATGGATCTCAGCCATGGACCTAGCTTTTCCTTTTCTGTATCTAGTACTAGCCATGCTGGAGCATTTCACAGACAATGAGTTCCCACAAGCCCATGATGGGCATAAAGCTTGTAACACAGAACATCAGCTATTCAAGCCACCCTTCAATTTGTTTCTTACACAGCTAATTCCTCTTGCTGTGTAAACTCCCATGAAATGACAGCATGACTCTTGTCTGTTACTAGATCAGAAATCAAAAGCATAACAGATCAAAACGTGGGGGCCTGTCAGAGCAGCTTTGAAGAGCTTTTGTATCTGGTATCTGCTGTGCTGTCACCTTTCACCAGCTCTGAAGAAAATCATCCAGGACCTGCTGTTTTTTGATCTTGTGTTAACATTTTTGAAGTTACAGACTGGTTTGCCCACCCATGCTCAAGGTCCCATTGTGCTGCCAGAGTGGCACAAAGGAAACCTTGAACCACCCTTAACAGGGAATAGACTGCCTGTACTGCCAGCAGGAGTAAATCCTCCCCTTGGGAAGAATCAGCTTCTTGCTGTCCACTTGTCCCTCCTTTGTGCATGCTGGCTGCCCAGCATTGCCTGTTTCTTCTTCTCCCCTTTTCTCTATCAAGTCATTACCTCATGTATTGCACTTAAACAGCAAGTGCTTTTGATTACTGTCTGTCTTTCTTGTGGCTCTATAGCACCTGAGACTTTGTAACACAGGACAGTGAAGCAGGCAAGGCATGGTTTTCTGATCCATCCCCTTTCTCCTGTCTTGCAGGCAGTGAAGTTCCTTCGAAAGAGCATCATGAGCTGAAGCCATATGTCCATCACCTGCATGTCATCGATAACCAGCAAGCTCTGTTTGAGCTTTCTCACAGGATAGAGCCACGAGTGTGAGCGTACACAGCTTTGTATAACCTTGTAACTGCAGCACTTTGAATTAAGTGAATGTTTATGCCAAGCATGTTGCTTCCCTATATAAGAACAGTTTACTGAGTTTTATCAGTAGCTCGCACAACATGCACAGGAAAATCAAGCAAGAGCCAGCAAAGAGCTGCTCACAGAGTTATAGGGCAAGCTTGGTGTCATTCCTGCTGGTCACCAGGATGTGAGGGAGCAGAGCAGCGTCCTTTGAGCTCAGGAGCTTGGTTTCTGTAAAAATATTGTTTGGTCCAGTGTAGCTTTCAATGCAGATTCTGACAGTATTAGAATGAAAGGAATCACCATGTCACAACAGCAGAACATTTCAGCAAGCAACATGCAACAAGGGGATTGACCCAGTTCATCACAGTATGTACCTCACTAATTCAAGGCTGCCAAAGTACTGTTGCCAAAAATAAGGTGCAATCTGTGCAGCTCCTCTTCGTCCACTGGAGCATCGTATTTGAGATAAGTGTGAGCAACCAAGAATGGGAATATAACAAGGCAGTGCAACCAGATGAAACTCAAGAATGTGTCGTGATGTGGAAGTCAGCAGTAAACAGTTCACGCTGTTACGGTCCCTTCAAGAATATGTTCTATAAACCACACTATTAGAGCCAATCCACTTTTGTTGCAATTTATGGACACAATTGTCTGTATACTGAAAACATGTTATTTTTTTCCTTTTCAGTTATCTCAGATTTAGCACTGGGTCCTGCAGTTAACGTGTTATAAATGATGATAGCAGGAGCTTTGTCTTCTGCTTGGCTTACAGCCCCCTTGGTGTCTATTCAGAAGCAATGCCCAGATCCACCTACATTCCTAACTCATCTGCTGGAAATACCATTTCAGCTGGTAAAACTTCACCTAACTTGCAGATGCTCCTAGTTTTTAAAGAACAGAAAGGTGCACCTTATAGAGTACCACTGTAATTACCTGCTCTCAGCATCAGCATTCCTTCACTACTTTTGTCCCCCCTCCCCTAGACAATTGTTATGTAGCTAAAAGTACTGCGTCTGGGCATGTATTGAGGCAGCATTTCTAAAGTCTTGTCTACAGTTCACCTACATCTCGAGCACCACCATAACCATAGCCTGGTTTTCAGTGCTAAGAAGTTGCCCTGAAATAATCTAGTGAATGCTGCAGACGATGTGCAGGGTGCTGCACAGTCTGGCACGTGTTTGTACACTGACTCATGGCAACAGTCCCTTTGCAGAGCAGGGAGGATACACTGCATTGCTTGCCCATCTCTATTGTGTGTTTTCTACATGAGGAAGACTTCTGAGAAAAATGCTCATTTACTAAAATGTGGGAATACTGAAGTAGCATGCTCTTCATTGTTGTGTTATCTCTGGTTTAAAGGGATTAAAAAAGGAGCTTTAATAAGTAGTCTGTGCAGGAATCTGTAGAATGCATTCAGTTTTCCCATCTGTGAAATATTGTATAGATCTATTGTAAAGAAAACAAATGTTTCAGAAATGTATTTGCTTGTACTTTGTTACTATCAAATACTATATGATTTTTTTTTTTAGAAAAAAAGATTCTTCTTTTTACCCAGTAAAAAGAAAAAAAATAAACTCTTGCTGGCCATGGAGTAAAAATTTCCTATGTTCTTCTGTAGATGTGACTGCACATATTGTAAATAACTCTTGTGCAAACAGACCAAAACTATTCAGATGAAGATACTAGCCGTGGTGGGCTCCTATTTGCTGTGTAAGAACAAAACCCAGATACAATTTGTTGCTCATGTTATTGTAGTTCTTCTTCGGGCTATAGAACTCTGAATTCCCCCCCTCGCTGCATTACCTGGATGATTTCCTGCGTTTTGAGCTCCCCCTTGTGAAATCTTTTTTACTGTGGTGTTATTTTTAGAAGCCTGTATGTAGACCAGCCTGCATGCTTCAGCTCATATTGTGTAACACTTCAGTCTACAAATTGTTCTCTTGAAATCTGTGGGAGAGGGAGCATTAGAAGGTATTCAGGGTCAGACAGTGGTGCTGTTTCTCAATTCACTGTATTTGGCTGTATGATAGTTCTGGGTAGTTCCTGCTTATGAGGCAACAGCATGCCAGAGAGGAATAAAAGACAAGGAAACAAAAGAAGGGGAAAAAAAAGAAAAGAAAAAAAAAAGAACGATGCCTGTGCTGAGGCTTTGATTGAAAGCCTGCTAGAGTGGCCTTGAAGGCTTCTCACTCTGCCAATTCAAAATGAAGTAAAGGGATGGATTAACTGGTACCAATAGGCTTCGAGCCAGCTGAGGTGTTGGCTATCTGCACCGCTGTAATTTCATACGAAAGCAGGTGTTGTCTACTCCTTTCTGCTGGCATGCAATCAGTCTGAAGGCATGTAGCCAGAATTAACCTTCTTATCTGTGTGAAGACTACTAATTAGCTAATTAGACTACTGTTTATAACTTTACAAACTAGTTTTTATAGTGGCCTGTATAACTTGGATATAAATTTCTGGTCTCAGGATCCAACATAGCAACATCAATTCCCTGTTGAAAATATGAATGTTGTAACTGTTACCATAAAGGAAAGGCAAATAGCCCAAACCTGTAGCTAATATGTCTGATTTTAGGAAAGACCCCTCAGAGTCTTCAACAGGTAAAGTACTGCAGAGCTTTGCTGCAGACTGGCAAGCAGTTTGAAGGTGTGGTGGTTAGAAGAAGAACTAGAAGTATACCCTGTGAAAGGGAAGAGCAACACTATACAGCTTCTGCCAGAGTCCAGCACTGGTGATATTGTGTGATTTTTTTCACATCATTCAGTAGTGCAATTAGGTTACATAGAGTAAAATCTATAAATCTTGTAAATTCAGTTTATCAGTCACACTTGGAGTTAAATACTCTGCATATTTCTTTTAGTAGCTAGGAGGAGGAATTTGACGTAACAAAGGAAAGAGCTGTGTCACTTTATACCTCTTCGATGTGGGATTTTGTTTCAACAAATTTAGATGTTTCTATGACACAGCTTTTTTGATTACAGCACCATCTTGGATAGTAATAAATTTAATTTGCTTAACAGTGGCAAAAAATGGTATTATCAAAAATAATAAGACCTATGCTGCTGTAAAATTACAAAGTAAGATGTAAATACTAAACATTTCAGCAGAGTAATATTTATTTGCGTAGCCTATTTATTGTCATCTTATAGACTGTTAAACACTGGGATGAAGTCAGTGAGCTGAAGTAAGAACACCTGCCTATTCTCTGAGTGCCATAATGGTGTCAGCTTGCATTAAAAGTAATAAAATTGAAATCCCCAAATCAAGATATTTACCTAACTTCTCAGGGACTACAGCTAGTAGTTATCCACCATTATGAGACCTGGTATGTGTGAAGTAATCTGATTTACCAGAATCAATGTTGCCAATGTTTTCCTTTGCATATTTCATGCTTGTTTGCCTCTGTACATATTATTGTGTCATGTATTTATGAGAGCTAGTAAGCAATAATTTATATGTCAAAATGGCCAAGCAATACAAGGTTAAAACTTGTAGAAGCAATTGTTATGTTTATCCAGCATTTTCCAGTGTTTTTTAATATTGCTTTTCAAAATATAAAAACTACCTTAACAAAGTATGGGCTCTGTGCCTTCATGCCTACCACATATCCTTGTTCCTACATGGAATATTTTACTTCCAGTCATTCGGTTCCACAAACCCTCACTGCTTTTGTGGTGGGTGCAGACTCACATAGAGGCTCAGGAGCCTGACCCCCCATTCAGAGCTGCTCATCTGTCTCTGGTCAGTGGGACTTGCTGGTACCAATGTTTAGAAGCAGGAATGATGTTAAAGGGGTCTCAGCTGTGCCCTGTCATCACACCAGAGTCAGAGAGGGCCCTTGAGCCACCATGAGAAGTCCCTGCGGGAGAGAGGAGGAGTAAATCTATCTTCATATCCTCTGGAGTCTGTTTTTTGGCACTTGATCCTCTTGCTGAGAGCAGCAAATGCTTTCCCCTGTCATCAGTCATCTGTGGCTGTGCGGTTTCCTCTCCTTCCTCTGGGCTGATCTGCAGCAGGGAAGGCAAAGCTCAGGATGAACTCAAGTGCACTGTAACACAGCTGAGGCTTGCCCTGTCCTTCCACCCTTTCTCTTTTCAAATGACAGGAGCCAGTAAGTGCGTATTTCAAATAGAAATAACACATGGTGCTTACAGTGTGATGTCTGTTCAAAGGGCTTTGCAAATTGGCAGTACTTAATCCTCTGAGTGCCTGCACCTTAAGTAGTCTTAAGCTTGACCTACAAAGTGTTCCTGCCAGTGTTAGCATACAGATAGGATGAATTTTAGTCTTAATATTTAAAACAAGCCTAAATTATTGACACTTTTCTGCAATGATGTTTAAAGATATATTACAGGCATCTTTTTCCAGATCCAGCTGCACTAGCTGAAGAATGTACAGTCCCAGCTGTTTATCACTGTCCCCTTTTTGGATATCATTGCTCTCCACAGCATAGCCTAGATGATCAGAGGAGAATCTCCTAACCTGTTGCTACATGTGGCTACCTTCAAGCAACTAACTTTGCACCAAAGTGCTCTCCTTTCATCTGTCAGCCATGCTGGAAGATTTTCACAACTAGTGTGATGGTATCTTTAAGGTCATGTGCAAGTCGGAGAGTGTAGAGCTTAGGACAGCTGCCTTACACCTCCGCTGTGCTAGAAGAGCCACAAGAGGAGGCTGCACTGCAGATATCCCTTCAGACCATCTTGTTAACTTTCAAACAAGTGCTCCTCTATCCCTGTCCACCAAAAAGAGCTTGATTGGCAAACAGCTGCAATTTAGTCTGCCTGGTGGACTTTGAATTATAATTGAAGTAATCAGAGGCCTATGATCAATTATTCCTTTAGGAGCCATGTGACCATGAGAGGTAGCAGGTGAGGGCAGTTTTTTCGGCCAGCACTGCTCTCTGTGCAGAGCAGGACTGACCTGCATGGGGACAACTGCTCTGCCCTATATAGAAGTGATTTTGTCTTCTCAGTAGGAGAAAGCACTCAAATGGAAAAACAAACCTCCTGAATATTTGCTGTGTTTCACATGCCAGTGCACTTTCATGCCACCCAGAGCCTCTGCCTTGGAGTCCTGCTGTGTTCTGCCATGGATGTGGCAGCTGAATTACACACACAATAAAACCTAAAGAAGGTAAGTCTTCTTCTGGCTCCACACCTATAGTGTTCACCATTTCTCACTGGAGGCTTGTGTGATGTCACTCATGTTGTCGTTCATGACTCACTTGTCATTCATGGCTACAATAATACTGCAAAATGCTTGTAGTTGTATCAGAGTTGAAAGAATGGAGCAGTGTAGTTAATAAAGTCTGGAGAACTGAGGAGGCCTGCAAAGGTGGGACAAACAAACAACTGTTGAAGCAAGGAGAGAAGTGTTCTGCATTCCCTCTTGTCTGGAAGAAGGTCTGTGGATTTCATAAGACCCTTGTAAAGATCCAGAAAGCCTGGCAAAAGTGAGCTTGAGCAGCAGTCCAGCCTCAGAGCCTTTAAAAGGTCAAAAATGGCAAGTCTGCACAATTTTAATTTTCACTGCCTATTTCAGGGGTAAGCAGTTGCAGCTGGTGATCTCCCCAGGTGTGCACTACCGTTTATTTGCAGAGGTGCAAATCCATGCATTTTGGTAACTGGCTGGATTTCAGGATGGTTTTTTTTTCATCCCTTTCCTGTGCAAGGGAGGGAAAGGGGCGTGATCTTGCAAGCCTTGGAAAATGTCCTTTATTCTGAAGGGTCCTGCTGTCTTTTTCCAGGTCTGATTTCTCCAGGGAAAAATTCTCAGGGTAGAGGCAATTCTCCCCATTAAGAAAAACACAACAATCCTAGAGAAACCAGACAGCCAAAACCCAGGCAAAGACTAATTTTGAGGTCAGGAAAGAGAACAGTCATTCAGGAGGTCACCCACATGCAGCAAGTGAGCAGGAAGCTCTTCTTTAGCGTTGTCTGCATGGATCTGATTGATTGCACCTGGGTATTTGGCTGGTTGTTACATTGCAGGGAGAAATGGGGATAATGCCGATTACTTTGCATGTAAGTAGAACTTAAGAGTCTTGTTTCTTAACGAGAGGTCTTTGTGGACTGCTTTGAGTGCTCTTTATTGTCATAGTGCCCCTAGTTCCTATTGTAAGGTTTCAGCTCTCATCTGCGGTAAGAAGTCAGAGCAGTCCTGGAGGTGCTAAAAATAGTGAATCAACATAGTTTAGAATAAAATTTGACTGGAAACACAAACTTACCCTTTTTAGCTGAAAATGTGATTCAGTAGTATAAGTTTAGAGAAGTACTCAAGTCAGACGTGAAGATGTCTTTAAGCAGAATCAGTTGAGCTAAACCACACTGAAGGACAGTCTGTCTTAAGTAGAAGGGTATAAAGTGATGGTTTGTGCAATAGAGATGGGTTATAGATTGCTCGGTCTTTCAAAAAGATTTTCTTGCAGAAAGCTGACAGGGCTTCTAAAGCCTGTAGCTTTTTGTTGTGTTCTGCTGTTGCTGACACCAGTGCAAGTCCTTTCCTGCAGCGAGTCCTGTCTGCAGCATAGGAAGAGCTGGTTCAGACCAACTCCCAGTGTTCAAGGTAAGATTATAAAGGAAAATAAAGGAAAGGGAAAGCCACGCTATTGTTCCAGCTGAGTGTGGAGCTGTCTATTCAGGGAAATGGTTTAGATGGGAGTGCTGTTTAGCAAGGAAAAATGGCCCTGGCAGAACCTGTCCATTTATCCTAAGTGGTGAAGTATCCCTTGAGAGAGATACTGCCAGCTTTGACAGATGGCTTGAAAGCAAAGAGCTGTCCTTTGCTGGAGGGCAATTTAGTAGGAAATGTAAACAGGGATGATTCAGACCTAGAAATGACAAAGGATGGTGGGGATCATGCCCTAGATCAAGTGCCTCCTTGGTGAGTTATAGTGGCTTCTGACAAATATTTGTGAGAGCTCTCTGTAACACTAGGCAAAGGTTTTGTTGCTTCAGGAACAATTGTTCAGCTGTTGTTCAGCTGTTACTGAGGTCACATGGGCTTGATTCCTGCATGGCATTACCCCCAGCCTAATGTGCCTGTTAGGAATGACTACGGTACAGGCAGGTATCTCCTGAGAAAGTCAGCTCAGCAGCTCCAGGTGACAATCCTTCAGCCATAAAGCCCTCAAAACTTTGAAGTATTCAAGTTTTTGTCAAGCAGCTGGAAAAACTTTGATCAAAACAAGCCTAGCTGCTGTCATAAGGGTGTCTCTCTCTCTCTTTCAGAAAGACTGTGTGAAATCAAATCGAACTTCTATTGATTTCCATCAGATTTTAAAAGCTCTGGATGCTCAAATGTCTGCTTCCAGGCTGTCTCTGGCTACACTATAAAACAGAATATAGTCTCTCTATCCAATCTGAAACACTTTAAAGCAGTAAATGACTGCTTTATCTGCTACTGAAGCTGGGCTTCATACAAGACCAATCCCTCTTGTTTTGGTGCAGTGTCAGAGGAGGACCAGCAGAGCTGCTGGGTGTTGAGTGCCCTATCATACTCACAGAGATGAAAACTATTCTGGCTGACACCAGTTGCCAGCATTGACATTGGCTCAAGGATACACATGCTCCAGCTTCAGGGCACACTGTTGGTTGGAAGCCACTTTTTAAGTCCGAGAAGGTGACAATGTGAAGTAGTAACTAGAAGAGAGGAATAAGACAGGATGGGAATGAATTGAACAAGTTCTACATAGCAGGATCAGAATAGGGAAGGACTGTTAAGGGAAAATAACATGCAAATCTAAAGAAAACTCACATGCATCCGAAATTCATTTAGACCCTTGTTTACTGCTTATTTGATGAGCTTTACTTAATTTTAAGTGAGGTAATTCACTTTCCTTCTAAACAAGAGTTTCTGCTGTAGAGTATAATGTAGTTTAGTCAAACAAATTTAATTCTGTGCATTTTGCTAACTTATTTCCTCACAGCAATATGAATGACTCCAGGGAACTTGGTCTGGCTTTGTACAAGTGCAAATGAGGAAAGACTTAGGCTAAATATTAAGGTTTTCAGAGGACATTGAGAGATAGGTACATGATTGAATGTAGGTATCATTTCCCAGAAAAAAACCAGACAAGAAACTGCTAGAGCCAGGTGTTACTACAAGACAGTCAGAGTTCTTACTGGGGTCATCTCTGCAAATACCACATCACCATCCTGACCAAGCAAAGGGCTTGATTAACTATGGTTGGTTGCAACAAAAGGTTGTGTCAGCTAGAATAAACTTTTCCAGCAGCTAACCTGCTTTTAGCAGTTTCTTCCCTTTCAAAAGCTCGGATACTATTGACATCTAGTGGTGAAATCCTGTGCCCAGAGAGCTGGTTTATTGCATCAAAACTGCTGGCGTGATCTCAAGAGACTGCAGGACATAATGCAGCAGTGAGAGGTTCCTCTGTCATCTGTGTGATCCACTGACCCCAGTTAATTAGATTTGTTGACTCAGATTCCGGTTTAAGTGGACCGATGGGATTATCTGTTCAGCTTTTCTGTGCATGTTTCCCCATGGATTTAACATTCAGGCTTTATGATGAGAGTGCACATTCACTTAGGACAGATGCTAATGGGAATAAAGACTGCTGCCTTCATCTGTCAGTAGCCCCTGGAGTTAGCGCCTTATCCAAAGCTATTGGCTCCACTGTGAGCATTTGGTCTGGGGCAGCTTCTTCAAACATGCCACAGAGCTGTCTGGGTGTGTTTGTCAAAAGCAAGCAAATCTCCTGTCTGCTGGGTTAACAGTGTGAGGCTGAATTCACTCTTTAACCAAAGGAGTGGGTTTGTGAGCCCAGGGAGTGGGTTTTCTCTGGAAGGTGCTGTTGTGCAACTGCTCCTGGCAGTCTGGTGATAGTGTGTGGTTATGTTCTCCACATTGGTGGTACCCTCATGAGCACAGCTGTGGCCAGCCAGCTGCAGCTGCCATGTGGTGCCACAGAGAAACCAGAAATAGATAAGACAGCGGAGCATTTTGGATCCATTTGCGTTGTAAGCTGATGACTGCTAAAGTGAGCAAAATTCAGAAAGGCTGAACATGTCTGGCGTTGGTCAGGGACAGCTGCTGGCTGCAGGGACTCTGAAGAAAGTCAAGACTAATCAGATTTTGTTGTGACTTGGCAAATAGAAGGACTGTAAATCAGCCACATATGTATCATATAGTTGTGAAAAAGCATCCAAAAGTAAAATACTTGTTTAGGCTGTAGCTGTTTTATAAATTGTGCATGCTCAGCAAAAGACTCCAAATATCTGATACAGAAGTGCTTTGGGAAGTACCTTCATGAGGAGCTGACTTCAGCTGTTAGTTGGGACTAGAGAGGGGCCCAGTCAGTCACTCCCACCAGTGTGTTGATGCAGCTCCTCCTGAGCCTGCACCCCAAGCTGAATCATGCATGGGAAATGGTCATATCCAAGGCAAACCTCTTCTATGTAAAAAACTTGAATTTGAGATACACTCACAAGTTGGTAATTTTGCTTTACCCTACAACTGAGCCTAATGAGTGCAGCTCATTATGGGTTTCCCCAGACTCAAGTCACTGTGATATGGCAACTATGGTCACAGTGATAGTCTAGGGTCACAACAGGGACTGGTGACACTTGCCCTGTCCTAGACTGGGGAAGAAGAGTGCTCCTGAACAGCAGCTAAAAGAAATACCAATAGAACTTACTAATTTAGTGTCACTCAGAGGGCTTTGAAGGCAAATAGAAAATGCTTATCAATTAAGGGCACCCAGAAGCAGAGAGCATTTGCTGTTTCACAGGTGAACAAACTTCAGAGTCAGAGAAACTTGGCCAGGGTCACATGGTGCTAGGACACTATCCAGATTTATCTTCATCCATCCTTGAGCACTCCCCTCACTCACTAAAGCAGCTATACACTGAACAAAAGTCAGTGAAGGTAGAAGAGGCAAGACCCTGATGGAGACTGGAGTGTGGCAGGGCACAGCCTCCTCCTGGATGGCTGCACATGGCCTCTGTCTCCAGAGAACTGCCTGATTTTCTGACTGGTCGAGCAGCCATGGTGCTGCTTGCACAGGCTGTTTATTCTGTGGACTTTGAGGCTTTTCATACTTTCTTTTTGAGGAAATCAGAGTAACTTGGAATATCTTCCCCTTCTTAAGCAGGGTGTCCATCCCAGCCAGTGAACTTTCTAGAGCTCCTGTTTATCTGCTTCTTATCTGTTTCCTGTACTGGCTGATGGCTGCTGGATAAGCATATTCCAGGGAACTGAAGTGGTTTTTTGGGTAGGGAAGATGACTTGCATGGAGATAGATGATACACTCCACAACTGCAAGCATGGAGGGGGCTGGAGAAACGTGCAGCACCTTTCTCAGGCTCCTTCGAGCAAACTGCTTCAGCACAAACAGAGTTTCCTCTTCCAAGGAGATGTTTCCTCTTGAGGCCTCCTCACTTGCTACAGGTAGTCACAACTCCAGTCTGACCCTTTGCATCTTCCTCAGTGGCTTGCCATTGACAGTAGTTTACTCACTAGGCCTCTTATTCTGCCAAAATACCAACAAACTCTTAATGGTTCAGGCTTTACCAGCATTTAGCTTATTGGATTTATTTTTCTTTTTTTTAATGAATCACTTCATTGAAAGAAGGAGGGGCTACTTTTTTACTCCTACTTGGCAGAATCTCAGGCTGAATTCTGACAAGTGCACACTGTGGCCAAAACCCAGGTAACTTGACCTAGAAAATTATGCCCTATTTTGTGCATAGGGTTGCACCATCAGTTGATTGACAGATGAGAGAACTATGCCACTAAATTTTGCTTTTGAGCTATGTTCTCCTTTATGGCAGTGGTTACTTCTAGAGTCACAGGCAGTACTTGTGGGAGCAAGAAGTCACTGGTGATATGTTTGAGGAGAAAGGAGTGGTTTTAACCTAGTTTCTGAAGAAAAATGATTTTTTTTGCCTTTTCTTATCCCTTATTAGGTTTTGATGTACTTAAGACATTTTTCACTAAATCGGGAAGAGTCATGAAAGGCTCAGAAAGAATTATATGTCTGTGAGGGAGCTCAAAAGATAACTGGGACAGATGATGGGAAGTAAAACAGAAGGCTGCAGCACTGTTCCTCATCCTTGTGGTGCTCTGCAGCCAAGCTAACTCTTACCTGATCCATGTCAGTTCTTGCCAGTGGAAATTTTGCTGGTAGGAATCAACCTTTGGGCACACTTGACTTTTTGTACACCCTGCAAAGAGGATGAATTGTCTCTCAGTGTCTCAGGCAGGAGACTGTTTGGGAGCTCTGTACGTGACACTGATATCCTATTGTTCCTTTTACCTTGTTCCTAACTGATTGCTATCAGTAAATCAGCGGTATCATTTTTTGTATTTAATTGGAGGTGGGAGTAGGAGTCATTTTTACTTTCTTCTTCCTTGTTTTTTATGTATTCAGCCACAATGCAAAGAGCAATTAGGGGAACAGAAATTGAATATAAATCCTATTTCTATCCTGGATACTTTTCAATGTAAAGACTAGTTCTTGACTACCTTACAGTATCTTTTCTGAAGCTCACTTAAGGAGTGTAAGCTGAGTGCTTTAGGAAGAAAGGAGCCATGGTGGTCCTGAATGTTGTTTGACCAAGCAAGACAATTTCAATATACTGTAATGGCACAAACAAGAGTTAGAACTGCTGCTGCACAAACCAGTACAAGTGTACTTTTTGAGAAAGACATACTGGCTTGGCTTTTAATCAATAAAGATATGCTTCTAGCTGGAGCAAGGTGGAAAGGAATCAGATCAAGTTTTCTGTTGATTTCAAATATATAATATTCAAGTGAGCTCAAATAATGTGAACTGAAGTTTGTGTAGTGGTTGTTTGAGGAGTTCTTTTTTAAGAAAAGAACAGAAAGGTATGAAAAATCCCATCTCAGCGTTGGTGAGTGGAAAAGGAGTCCCTCGATGCCATCTAGGGGTTCTCTTGCTTGAGAGAGGACTACCTATGCTGAAGTTCCTACCAGCTGGGAGCTGGCATTGCATTTTAGCTGCTCTCACCTTGGCAAAAGCAGTTCCCAAAGCTCAGCCTCTCTCACAGGGGAGAGAGCAATACAGTATCATATATATGCTGTGAAAAGTTATAGGCACTCATGTCCAATACGTGGAAGAACTCAAGTAAGTTCTGTGTTTGAAAATCACATGGATCAGGATTTACTATTTCCTTAATCTGGCTGCAAACAAGGGAAGAGTAGTCTTAGTTCTGGCAGGAAACAGGATCAGACGTTTTCTTCACTCAGTGAAGAAGGGTCTTGAATGGCCCATTTCTCTCAAGTAAAAGTGGACCTCACCTCATTTTGCCCTTATTTCTATGGCCTGGCCTCATGCTTGCTTTGCTGAAAGCACATGAGTTGACTGTCTATGGCAGAATTAGATTTGGGGAAGTGGCATCATCATAATCATTTGAAGTAAAAGTATTGGAACAAAGGTATCTCATAAAATACAGCTACAGCAACACTAGTGGCAGGGTTGATTGTGGGTTGTGATGATCAAACTGGAAGTGTGTAACATCACAGGAAGACATATGTATTTGGTGTCCTGGAGCATTCTTCAACAACCATAGCAGAAGCTATTTTAGACTTGTTTTATTTTTATACATTAATGATTTTCCCTGCTCTAATTTTGTGAGTAAGATGTAAGACATTCTTTGGAGAAGTATGATTTTTGGGGTATTTGTGATAACCAGTGTGACGTCTCTGAATAGGGGTGACCAGCAGGTGCCTGACAGCTGCTGGACACATTCCCAGGATGACATTTGTTCCCAGGAGTCTCTGTATTTCCAGCATCTGTACAGTGATTGAAGCACATGCAATCCAGACATGGCAAAAGAGTACAGGTAACATTGTATAATGATTATCACACTCTTTCCAACATGCTTTTTATTGATACTTTGTTAAAACTGAGATTTACTTCTATTACCAGAGATTTAAAGGTTGGATTCTGTAAGATTACAAACATACACACATACACACACAACACTAACAATTAATCTTCTTTATAAGGAAATGAAGTGGAGAAGTAGCTTGTGATATTTATGTATATGTATAGTTCAATTCTATGACAGGAAGCATTTAACCTTGAGCTTAGTATGGGATAGACTGTAGCCGAATAAGAATGAAAGAAGATTAATTTTCTGAAGTGATTCCTAGCTTGCTGAACACTGGAGAGGAATTTGTCAAATGGAACAGCACAACAATGACACCTTCTGTAAAACACTACAAATGCCATGTCTTACCTTTTCAGCTTCTTCCCTTGGAAATTCCTAACTTATGTGCTACCAGAGAGCTGAAGCAGAGATCTCTGCAGAGAAATGGTTTCCCTACTGGGCTGTGCAAATGCTGCCCAGACTGAGAGGTCACAAGCTGCAGCTTGTCAGTAATAGAAAATATTTTGAAAAAAAGATTAGAAATGTGAAAACCAATCTTATTCCACTTCTTTTTCTTTTTTTCCCCTCCAATAACATGCTTTCCCAAATGAATGAGAAGCCAAGTTCTTTACCTGAATGGCTTCAAATTCACAGCAGCGTGCTTGAGGGGCTCAGCCCTACTTTATAGGCACTTTTAAACCACAGGTTAAAAATATTTCACTGTGTCATATTTCCTAAATTAATTTGTTAAAAGGAGAGGGCACAAGAGGGAGCCAGACTCTGCATCCTGATAAAGCTCTTGACTATGCATTGGGAGGGGTTAAGAGGAGCCTGGGGCTTGGTTGCTATATTCCAAGATCTCTCTGTATTTGTTCAGTGGCTGCAACCTGAGGCTTACAAAATCCTGTGGACAACAGGTAGAGCCTTGTGGACTCTCCAGCCCCGGGGGGGCTCAGGGACTTGGACCACAAAGTCAAATCTTGTGTCTTTCCCTCTGGCATCAAGGGAACTGGCAGAGGAGCATCACACTCAGGCAAGCTGCAAGGAGGTCTCACATATAGTTTTGATCTCCTTCCCACTGAGAAGGAAACACAACCCAAATCTCCCATTTCATACCTCTGGCCACTTTATTCTCATGATGCAAGTGCCAGGTGGAGACCACTGGCACTGCTGGATCAGGTTTTTTTAATTTGATAACAGAAGTACAGGTGCTGTGGAATACGTGGTTGGCAATGACATTCACTCTTCAGCAGAGTGTCTGAGAGCTGCTGGCGTGAGGGCATGGGAGTCTCATGCCTGAGCCCCCTGGCTCCTGCTCTGCATGTGGTCAGCACCCACTTTGCTCAGGAGATGCCCTCTCCAATGTCTGGTGCTGCATAGGTGGTGTGGCTGACAGCCAACATTGATCGGAGGGGCAAGTACCTGCTTTGAAGCATCTGGGATTTTTACTGGCACTGGTTTTTAGCTGATGTGTCTCAAATCATTTTTGCAGGGTATGACACAGCTGAGGGCTGTACTTCTGAACCTGGAGCCTTAGACCAGGGTCTTTACCACAGTTCTGCCCTCCAGTTGCCATGTTGCATTCTGAAATAATCCACTGTGGTTTCTGCTTTCTGGAAAGGCATTCTGTATCTTCTTCTTTGCTGGGTTACTGAAAACTGCGTGAAGAGCTCTCTTTAAGAATGGAAAATCATTCAAATTCCTTCACATTTTGTTCAGTAGTTATCAGGTACCATGAGTTTAAACCAAGGTTTTAATACTGTAACAGCTACCTACAGGATGTTACAGCGTGAGTACACACCAGGGTACAATACAAAGTGGTTGTATAATGGAAATATGGGGAGCATAATTCAGTGTACACAACCCATATCATGCATCTCTTCTGGCACACAGGCATTAGAGTGGCAGGGGCAACTCTGCTCAGCACCATTTCTTCCATTTGAAACTGGTCAAAAGGTTTAGATCAGAGTCCCTAAAACTTTCTGCGAGTCAGTCAGTCTTTCCTTACTTTTAGGAGAGCAAAACTAGGAACTTGGGCTCTATTCCATATTGTATATCCTCATGATTTTTTTTCAGTGTAATTTGCATGACTACAGCAGTGCTAGTTCAGATCTTTTTTTTAATGTTTACTTTAATAATCCTACAACTGACAGTCTTGCACAGTAAAAATGTAGATTACTTAATGATTTTATTCATATGTATTAGAATTCTTGAAGACTGCATCATAGGGCTCCAGTGTCTCCTTGCACATCAAGCAGCATTAGTTGGGCTTTACCTTTGTCTCAGTGACCTGCACCCTCTTGAGCCTACCAGGTATGATGAGAATTATGCTGAAGGAAAGCTGAGAATAAAGCATTGTTTGAATGGTCTATCATGTTAATGTATCAGATGCAGTGTCAGGAGAAAGCTGCTGCTGGGGCTGCTATCTGAAATTTAATATGGTGTTAGCTTTAAGTACCAATCCACATATATTTGTGAAGGCAATTTAGTTGTTCCTCAAGTCTCTGTTGACATCAGTGGCATATTTGTATTTTGGTGCCTTTTGGATTTTAGCCTGTTACTGCAGAAATTTAGGTTTTGAAACTTGGACCCTTTCCGCTCCCTGGCTACGTAGTGACACATTGTTAGTCGGTTGCATCTGAGGTTACTGGTTTCCCACAGCCAGTGCTGGATGCCAGGTCAGCCCTAAGGGCAGGCAAGGTCCTGGGCAGCAGGTCCCACACCTCTTTGGCATCTTCTCTTCATTTTGTTTTGCTGTGGTGGTAGTGGCCTTGGTTGAGAAACATTGATAGTGTTGGCATGCCTGCTTGCAGACATCTATAACATTCTGAATTTTTCTGTAGATGCACTGGTTTTACATCTAGATGTATATATTCTCCCTCTCCTAATCCAGCACATACAGGTGCTCACACACCTCTTAATAAAGACAGAGTTAGTTATTCGTAGGACCCCAGCCGGGTCAGGTGCTGGAGCTTTGTGTTGGTGCTCTGCAGGGTGCCTCATCCCTCAGCAGGGGTTAGGATCCACTCAGCCACACAACCATAGTGCACAGTGTCACCTAAAAAAGAGGTTTAATTAAAGGGTGTCAGAAGAGGAAAGAAGAAAGTGGGTTTTTTTGAGGGGAGGGAGAAAGCAAGGGCAATATTTTTTTTTAAGAGAGTAAAATAAAGAGATGTTTTGCTGGCACCTCTAATTTTTGGAGGGAATTTTCCTCTTAGTTTGCATATCAAACCTTCTGCCATTTCTGTGTAATTTGGTAGGACAATGTTTGCAGACAACACCGGAAATTGAGCTACTTCTTTTGGTTTATTTTCCATACTTAATACAGCCCAAATCCTGCTACGTGCTTTCGGATCCAAACTGCACCAGCAGTATAGAGAGTCTGCAGTACTAAGGTAAAATTACATCTATTTTCAGTAAAGATGATTGATTTTTTTAATTAGATGCTATTATGCAAAATCCATATATATATGCAATATATATATATGTATTCATCTTTAAGGGGGAAAAATAAGTTAAAAAAGTGCTTTCTTTTTGTGAAGAGCCAGGTACTGGATTGCTACACAGTATAGGAAGTTTGCTAAAGGCTAGTGTCAGTTCTATAAATTAGATTATCTACTAGTAAATCAGAAAGTCAAAATTCCTGGGATTAATGGCCCCTTTGAGCAGTGACAAATGGGAGTGGTCTCTGCACCAAATTACTCACTGGTGCTGTACTCATCTCATCCAAGCAAGCTGTAAGGGCAAAGCCCTCTGGATGCCCTTCCCCTGCCTTTGGGGAAGGAGAGCAACAGAGAGAATGTTTATTTTCCTCTTACTGTTTTATCTTTTCCTTCCCCTTCTTTGTGGTGGTGCCCCTCACACCTCCCTGAAACAGCAGGTTTTGCAAAGTGATTTCAAATGTTCTGTGGGAGTGCATCAAGATCACAACCAGTTCTGCAGTTTTTTCAAAAATTTTCATATTAGTTTCTTGTTCCTGCTTCCAAGATTTTTATTTTAACAAAATACCTACAGTACTGATTAGTGAGGTTAAAACTAGGCAGCAGTGCTACCTTTTGCCTGCAGTTTCGGCATGAGAACATGGTTTCCTTAATAGATGTGGCTGCAAATGTCAGTCCTGCCAATAAGGCTAGATTTCCATTAGCAAAATATATTTTTTTAAGTAAAATTCACTTCTTTCCATTTCTCCTCCACCCACCACTATAAGACCACTGGGTTACTGAATACTAATTTCTTTATTAAAGACTTTATTCTGTGAACAGCAAAATTAATGAAACCTGGTTTTCAGTTAGTTAAATTGGCAATTTCTGTTAATTTCTATACTCTCAATCCCTTCATGTCCACTACAATGGAGTCTGCATCTTACTCACATGTCCCATTTTATTCTCAATCTCCCTTCCCTCTGCCAGCCTTCTCCAGGGCTCAACACCCTCAGCATTTTGCTGAAGACCATCAGACTATGACCATCATGACTCACCCCTAGGTGGGCACATGCTGGACAGGCTCTCTGGTTCGACTCTGGCCAGGACAAGACCAATAAACAACAGGTGGACCTCACTCAGCAAATTTTTAGGGAAAGAGGGAAGGTACTAAGTTGGGTTTATCCCCTGTCTCCAGCTGTAACTTTTCAGAAAAGGTATGATAAATTTATATATTAAATTTAATCGCAGCTGGCTGAAGAAATCATGCGTTAAAATGGAGGGATTGAGCAGTAAATGAATAATATGATTGGATCAGTCCCTTTTTTTTTAGAAAACCAGGATAAAATGGATTTGGAAACCTGATCCCTGCAGACACCTGAACAGGAGAAGAGCATTTGGAGATCTGTTGGTGCTACACTGACTGAAGAAAAAATATGAGTAAACTAGCGGGTTGCCAGTGTGACACACTGATAACATGAGGAAAGCTTAAGGGAAATAGATATCCTGAAAAAAGACTGATAAGAGTGAAAAGTAGCATGACAAGGAATGGGAGAGGAACTCAGTTTTCCTGATCTGTCCAGAAACACACGTATTTTGTACAAACATTTGAAGTTGTGTTTAAGATTGAAATGACCCCACATGCACTTTAAGTCTCAGTACTTTCCCAAAGGTAGTGCAAATGAGGAGGCAGTTTCTAGGAGAGAAAATAAATACACAAGTATTTTCCAATTAGTTTGAATCAGCTTCTAAAAGATTGTTGGAAATTTTCAAATTTCATGTGGTGTTGTACAAGGAAACTGCGAAATGAAAAAGCACCAAATAACCTTCAAGGAAGTTGGCGTTGTTCACTCTGGAGAAGACAATGCTCTGGGGACACCTTGTCGAAGCCTTCCAGCGCCTAAAGAAAGCTGGAAAGGGACTTTTTGGAAGGGCATGCAGTGATAGTACACAGTGTAATGGCTTCAAATTGAAAGGCGGAAGTTTTACATAAGATTTTAGGAAGAAATTCTTTGGTGTGAGGGTGTGAGGCACTGGAACAGGTTGCTCAGAGAAGTTATGGATGCCCCAACCCTGGAAGTGTTCAAGGCCAGATTGGATGGGGCTTTGAGCAACCTGGTTTAATGAAAGGAGTCCCTGCCTGTGTCACGATGCTTAAAACTGCATGATCTTAAAGGTCCCCTCCAGCCCAAACTGTTCCAGTACTCTGTGGTTGTGTAAGTGCATTTGTGAAGCCATTTTTTCCCTCTTCAAATGGCAGCCCTAATGAAAGTGTTCAGTGTATAAGCACTGAACTTTTTGTTAGTAGTTTAGAAATATGACAGTGAGACACCTGGCAAAGTAAGAGAGTGGATAAACTGTGTGAAATGCACATCAAAGTGACAGAGTCTTCCTGGCATTTGTGCTAAAATAATTCTGCTTTTTCCTTTTGTTGCCTCCCCTGTGAGATACCTAGGCTCAAGGAGGGCTCCTTGCATGGGAATCTGGGCTCTGACAGCTGGCTGAGCTGTGTTCACACAGGCAGCTGGCCCTTCTGAGCTCTGGTATCTAAAATAAAGCAGAATTTCTATATTTTGAGGGGATATAGTCCCAAATGTATGAGCAGAGCAGAATGCATGGTGCTTTTGTGGTGGTAAAAGTAAATGAAGATGGGCTCTGTTGGATAGTGACAGACTTACGTGCAAGTGCTGCTTGTCTTGAAGTTTGTTTCATTTGTATGGACCCAGGTTATCTCCTATGCAGCCTGTGATCAAAGTGGGCAATCAGGTAAAAATAGCCAAGGTTTTCATCCCTGTTTCCACTGACAATTTGAGGACATTTTTGTATAATCCTTCTCATCATTGCTAACAAGTACTGTCTATAAAGCTTTTGGGGAAGACACCTTTCCATCCAGCAATTTTTTTGCTATCTGGAGGAGGCACATGCCCTGTTCAGCATTCCCTGTTGAACTCACCATAAGAGAAGGATGTCTTCTGTGTTGACCAGCTGACTTCCATTGCTGAACCTTCGGCATAGACAGACAGTATACATCGAGAGGCAAATCAAATAACCTGTTACTTCTCCTATCAGATGGCAGGATTAGTGCAGTAGTAACTGTATGGCAAAATGTACCATAGGAACTCTGCATTCAGACTCCTTTAAACCTCTGTGGGAGCTGCAAGGTTTCATGAAAGTTAGGAACAAGCAACCTGACATTTCCAGTCCCAAGTGTGCAGTCTGATATGTACCTTTTTCAACCTTCTAGCTCAAAACCTCAGTTTTGCACAGCACACTGTGGGGATGCTTGTACAAAAGCAGCCGTAAGTACAGATAGTTGTATATTTCATCAAAGGAGATGGAAGGGCTGAAGGTGTAACACCAAATGGACAGGAAGTTGAAAGCTTTTCTACTAAAGCAGCAATTTATTACTTTCTTACGTAACTTGGTGTTTGTAGGGCTTTTGCAGAAAATATTTCTTTAAACTCTAAACTCCACAAGTGTTTCTTATTATATGCATTAATAATAAAAAACCCCAACAAAACAAAACACCAGACCAAACCAACCAAACAGAAACTCCCCAAAACCCAAGAAAGTGTGACAGACCTCTTTTTGCATTTAATTATGTAGCTGATGCAAGTTTCCTTAGTTTCCAAATCTCATCTGCATAGATACAAAGATCACAGAACAATTTGGAGACTTTTCTTTAACCAAGGAGAAAAATAACAACAAAGGGAGTAATTAAACCACAAAAAGTATTTACAAATCAGATGGTATCTGACAGAAAGCCATGGGGGGCATCTTCCTTTGTAATCCTTCTTTTTAATGACAGTATTTAAAAGAGAGAAAGAAACTAAAGTCGCTAGGAAATATCTGAGCATTGACTTTTAGTTCACAATGCTAAGAAGGTTTTAACACTTGTTTTTATCTTGTGTTGTCCAATGTTACATTTCTTTATTCTATAAAATATTAAAAAGACTCTTCAGAGATGCAAGATGTGGAAAAGGTACATCATAATGTAACCTGCAACTTCCTGATATACTCTGTGAATCTGTGTTGGATATCATAAATGTCTGGATAAACATGTACTCAGATAAGCTTTAAATTGCATTGAATGGCATGTGCACTATTAATTGCTATTGGATTATTCATGCCTTTATTTTCTCTGAAGAAAATGGACCTGAATAAGACATCCTGTGTCAGAAGCCTCTTGGTTATGACATGATAAGGAAAAATTACAGTAGATATAGGCAATATATATTATTTCTTCCTGTTGTAATGACTTAAATAATGAACAGTAACCCTAGGAAAAAAAACCAAACCCACAAACTCCTGCAGAAATATTTGATTTCTGAAGGACATCTTTACAAACTGTAGCACTAGCTAGATACCGTGTGCAATTTGTAGAATTAGAGTGACATCAATAAACAGAACCAAGTCAGTATGTTTTTAGCTCATGTGGAGACTACTGAGGTTATAATAATACAGTAAGCCATAATATGATATAAATAAAAAGGTCCTTTCCTGATATTAGAGATGCAATAATTTATGTCACTGAATACACAGTGTTTTAAATTTCTGTAGAAGAGAAGCAACAAGGTATCTCACACCTGTAAAATTAATAGATTAGAATGTTGTTGTTGGTAATTTGTATTGAACTTTTTTCTGATATCCACAACAGTACATGGTGTACTGGTTGCCTAAACAGTCCTTTGAACTAGAGTAAATTTTTGCAGATATCAGTCAAATTGATGTAAGATTTATTAGTGGTATACAATCTTCATTACATCATCAGAATTGTTATTTATCTCAACAGTAAAATCCATATCCTAAGTATGTTGAGCTCCCATTTCGAGCCTTTAAATCTTACTATTGTCTTTGATTGCTACTTTCTTGCAATTCTACAGGGCATTAAACACATTCATGAGAGAGAAATCCATGGATGT
The DNA here is from genome assembly GCA_013396695.1 of Sakesphorus luctuosus. Taxonomy (NCBI): domain Eukaryota; kingdom Metazoa; phylum Chordata; class Aves; order Passeriformes; family Thamnophilidae; genus Sakesphorus; species Sakesphorus luctuosus. The sequence goes on from VWZD01002482.1 coordinate 164,010, forward strand.
TTGTTAGATGTATAGAAACAACATGAGGTCCTGAAAAGACCCTGAACTAAAAATGTTTTGGGGACAGAAGAGTTTAAAGAGAAGAATCATAAATTTGCTCAGTCCTCATACTCTCTTTTCCAAATATCCATGTCTGGTATAGTTATGGAGATACTTGTCTGAACTGGTGTTTGTTTTGATCTGTAACAAATTAGCTTTTTATCTGCTAAACTAGAGCACTTGTTTGATCATTATGAATGCATCAATACGGTTCTTGATTTGTAAAAGACCTGTAGGTAGTGTTTCAGTAAGAAAAACAATATAACTTCTCTACGGCTACGTGACAGCCCTTTCTTGAAACACACAGAGGACACATTAGCCTTTTGCCAATGGCAGGATGCTGATTAGACATAAGCATTGTCACTGTCCACCAGGATTCAAAGGTTTTACTCTAAGGTAGTGTTTGGCTGAATCATATCCCCTTTTAGTAAAGACATACTGCATATTTTGTTTCCAGATTTATAAATACAAGTGCATATTGCTTGCTTGCGCCTGTTCTGCAAACCCCTCAAAATGCTGTCCCCATAAGCACAACTTTGTTTCTCTCAGAAGGATGCTGTGGAAGCTGGTCATCGGCTATGACATATGAAAAGTACCACCTACTTTTTTTTGTGTTTTTTTACTGTTAGATGGGGTTTTTTTACTGTTAGATGATTGATATGTAAGTATGCATGATCTTCCCTCTCTGAATTGTCAATGGCTCAGAAAACTGCAAAGCTACTTTGACAAAGGTCAAAAGAGGGTACCCTTTGACTGTTTGATCCTCCTTAAGAACTGGTTTTGCATTCTAATTATGGAAATATTTCTGTGAAGTTTGAGAAATAGTTGTGGAGTAACATATTTGCTGGCAGATGAATGAGTCGAGTTCTTTCTTATCTAGGGTCCCGACAATGTTACATGAGCAACTTCGGAAATTCTTCTTGAGTCCTCTCATTAACTATGATTGTAACTTCTCAAAGCCCTGGTTTGGGTTAAGTGGATGCATCTATATTCTGCCTTTTACCATGCTCTTGGGCTTTCTTGATTTATTTGTCTTAAAAAAATAAATTGGTTTGAGTTCTTTTTATTCCTGTAGATTTTTTCAGCTCTGAGAAGGATGAGAAGAATATATTTAGGACAGGGGGCCCTTCATGTCCATGTTGAAGAAGCTCAGAATTATTTTTTTTTACCTTCTCAATGAGATATGGACAGCATGTAGCTCTGAACTAGCATATAACAACAACAAAAATAAAACCATTCATCTAGCCAGTTAGGAAATGGCTTTAGCTACTTAGGACCTTTATTTAATGTTAGCAAAATTTTAATTATAGCAAATGGCATTATTTTGTTTTTTCCTTTTTTAAATGTTTATGCTTTTTTAACACCAGTGTTAAATACTTTTAAAATTAAATATTTTAATGTTAGTGTTGCTGCAAAAAGTATCATTGCAATCAGTGAAAGGCATTTTGGGCACAGAGAAAAGAAAGGTCTAAGTCTCACTTTTGCTTAGGTATGTCTTCCCACTGTAACTATTAGAGATAATTTTGCTTAGATCTGCATAAAATACACATCTTTGGGGAACTTTCAGTTAAAGATCTGTGTATTATGTCTTGATAAGCATTGTGTATGTTATGTATGTTTTGGGCTTGGTAACCCAATAGTCATTTCTGTGAACCATACAAACAAAATACCCAAACCAATAAGGTAACTAAACCTTTAATTACTGTAATGTATGTACCGAACATTTCTCCTCCTCCCTACTTCCCTTTGCCCAAACCATCCTTAGTTCCCCTGGCACCGTCTGGTTGCTAAAGCATTGAATCTGTCACAGTGCACTTAAACGGCTGCAGGAAATTTGTTTTACAAGGCTGGCTTTAACTGAACTACCTGCTGTGCACCACATTGCTACTGTTTGTGAAATGAACGATGGGAAAAGCAAGTCTGTGATTTCATTTGTTCAGACCGATTAGTCACACATTGCATATGGTATCATTTGCTTGTCATTTAATGACTGACCAGCCTGCCTGAATCATTAGTGCGGCAGTGCAATGAAAGGAAGACATAAACATAATGATGAGCTCAAGGAAGTGGAGTGCTGTTTTACCTAAAAGAAATGGTGCGCAGAAATCCAGCACAGCTGCAGGTGCTGCGACGACAATGTGGGAAGCAGTTAGCTTCCAATTTAGCAGAAAATTAAGAGCGAAAAAACTGTTATTTGTGAGAGAAGATACTCATGGCAAGCAATCATCCATGCTCTATACCCACAAGATGAGCATTCAGCTGTCTTTGTCGTGACTTAAAACAATTGGTATCTTGGGCAGCATTCAACACCAGATTGGTGCTTATTATCTGCAGTTTATTCTTTCTTGGGATATTTTGTAAAACCCCCCCTTTTATTTTATGGTTAATTTGCTTGCTTGAATGTAAAGCCATTTAAGCTGAAAAATCTGGATTGGGGTTCATCATTGTGCCAGTGCTCTGAGCTGTGTGATGCAACATAATTGGCAATTTTCAAATTCATAATCCATTTTGTTTCATGCATATATACACACACACACCCTGCCACCCCCTCTCCTCAAACTGGTGAAAAAGAAAGATTACAGCATGTGGATTCCTTCAGTCAAATAACAAGAATCAACAAGAGGTGAGTTTTCATACAGTTAAATAATGGATTTCCATTTGCTAGGAGAACATAATTACCTGAGAAGAATTATGTAAGTGTTAATGGAGCTGAAATATCCTCATTCTTATCTAGGCAAGGCTTCTACCAGCTTCCAGCTTCAGCAGAGCTTCACATTGCACAAAAATACTGTGAAATGTGAAATTTTTATTTATGTAATTTTTAGTGGTTTTGGTAGCAGGCTATTAAGAAAAAACATGTTGGAGGGAGTGACTGGAACTTTGTACTGAAGAGGAAAATGCAATAATTTCTTAAATACATGGCTGTCTATACCGATGCACATTGCTATTTTTTCAGCAGAACTTGAAATTCACTTTTCTCATTGATGATAAAATGCAAAACAGGGAAAATTCAGGACCGGAGTCCTTTTGTTCCTGCAGAAACTTTCCTCTCTCTGCATTTGGTTACAGGCCTTAGAGGCCAAGGGATTCTCTATGTCTCACCATTTTACCATAGTGTATGGCTCTGGCAGGGTTAGTTATTTTATTAAGGTTTATTGCTTCAAGAGTAAATTGTGTTTCTACATCAAATTCTGTCCTGCTTGAGCTTGTGATTTTAGTAGTTCCTTGTGCTCCCTTTCTGTTCTCACCAGCTGGCCACAGACAACACTCAGCTCCACTCTATTTCCCCCTGGCCAATGGCCAGCAGCCTCTCCTGCCAACTCTGCCTGTGATCCACTGGTTGCTCTCCACCCATTTCCAACATTCCTGTCAGCTTATGTCCTCTACTTCATTAAGCATATCCTCTGGTTTCTCAGAAATGAAGGATTCCTTGTGATTCTGGGACAGAAAAGGTTTTAGTCCACCAACCCCAGAGCAGTAGGTACCAGATCTGGAGGGTTTGCCATGTTGTGCCTAACATGAGGAGGAGATGATGCTGAACTGTTCTCCTAGTAGAACTCTGTTACCCCAATGTGAAAACCTTAGTATCTGAGGAGTTTCATTTCACTCACACTTCATAATGGCATTATAAACTTTGAGTAAAAATTTTTCAGTGGGTATTGTACATCCCTTGTTTGAGCACTTACAGGATTTCTCTGTTTTACTCAGTTCAAATTCACTAGGTCTACATGCAATGAATGTTTCTGTTTTCTAGCAGTCCACCGATCTGTTCTTCAATGGGAAGGCGCTGCAGCCTTTAGGCCAATGATCTCATGAGAAAGACAGCTCCGGTCAGTACTTCATGTCTTTGAACAGCTGAGCACTCAGAAGGTAAACACAAAGTTGGCAATCACTAGGAAAGGAGCTACAAGGACAGAAACTATCATTTTGTTCTTCTGTGAATCGCAGACATGTCTATACCTTGGACACCATTTATCTTGGACACTAATAGTAATTGGTCCACCATAGATAGGGCAATAGATGGTGTAGAGACAGGCAGCAGAAATCCCAGACTTCAGACCAGGATTTCCATTTGGGAAAAGAGACACGTCGTAAGGAAACAAGAGACCCATATGATCATACACAGTGCAGTGACACTGAAATTTTCACCATACAGGAACAATGTGAGACAGCACTTTTGAAACAATAAAAGTTAGTGGTACATTTTCACCTGGCCCATGGAACATATCTCCAGTAGTTGCTGTGGAAAGCAGAACAGGAATATTAATGAAAAATGAGAGTCGTTTGTTCTTGTATGTTCATTTGGATTTGGAGAACATGAGGGATGTGGGTAATCATGGCCTTCCTAGAGTTTCATCTTGTTGCTTTAAGAAGTTCTGTGTAACCTTTCACATATGCTGGTGACTGGTTGTGTCTCCAATGGCCGTGGAGTGGCATCTCACCAGCACAGCACTGAGAAAGGAAAAGTTCATCTACCCAAATTTAATGAAAAAATTACAATGATGCTGAAAGTCTGTCTTTGAGACAGGCATTTGTGAGTACTGCAAGATGAACTCCATAAAGTCTGGCTAACTGATGACTTGTTTAATCCAAATATTAAAACTGTGAAAGTTGTAAACTATTTAATAGACACTGGCTCCTGTGGAGTTTGTGAGTTTCATGCATTCAGATGGTGAGGTGCAGTCTGCATCCCAATTGATGGCAACAAACCCACACTGACAGCTGCCTGTGTATAATGACTCATATTTAAGAAATGTGTTTATAGTTGATTTATTTACTCAGTGAATTGAGAATATCTTTGGTGGCAAAGTTCCTTTAAAAAAAACCCAGTTTCTTTAAAAAAAACCAATTTCTTTAAAAAAGCAGTGGACTAAGCAAAAGAAACACTGCAGGATTTACTGAGCATCTTCAAATTGCTCATGAGAGATCTGTCTGGCTTCCTCCACCACTTTGTTTGGTCACTAAAACTTATGTAGGAATCAAACAGAGCTATCTACAAACTTCCTCCTCACAAGAAAAAAAAAATCAAGGAAAATGATTTTGGTATTCTTGCTTCAAACTTTATTTAGAAATAAATCTGTATTTAATTCAAAATAAGTCAGGGCACCATCCCTATTTTCCAAGTCTAATAGTATAAAACACTCGACAGAATTCAAAATATTTCTGTTTAACTTCTTTTTGCTTTACTAACCAAGGAACTGTGAATAACATTGTTTCACTCTACCAGCAAATAGAAGCAAAATAGCTTCAGATCAACTGTCAGTATATTACATATCACTCTATAATCCCTAGTCCTCTTGCCTTTAGACAAAGAAACAAGTAAAATCAGTGTGTACACCCAGAACCTTGTTTTTCTTTTATTTACTTGATTTCAGAAAAAAAAAGTCGTAAGGAGATTAGCACTGTGAGCCAGCAAGGGGATCAAAAAAACCCTAGAAAAAACAATTCTGCTGCTATTGCTCCTGGCACTCCTGTACAATGCTCAAATTGAAAGGCTGTCATTGCCTCCTGCCACATTTTTATTTCTTTATAAGCCACTTTTGTCTTCAGCTAAATGTTTCGTCTGGGGTTTTTTAAATTAAAAATATATAAATGTATGCTTACAAAGTGATACAAAATGTAATGAAGTTTGTAGACTTTCACAATATTATACAGCATAATGGTTAAGGTACAAGGATGAGAAAGGAAGGGTAAAGTCCCAGAGAGATGAGAAGAGATTTGAACTCAACCTGTCTTTATTCTGGGGTTAATGCACCAGTGACTGAGCTCCTGAGAAAACAGAATATATTGTTTTCTCCTCCTTTGTGAGTCCAGCGTTTCTTTTCTTTTAGGAGCCACAAGGTATTTTCATGAAGGGTTAAAAGGAATGTTTACAGGCAGGTGAATTTTTGGTTTGTTTGTTTGTTTTAGTGAGAGGAAAATAAAAAGCTTAACCCAAGTAAGGGTAATCTATTTTCACAGTCCTAATCCTGCATTTCTTTAGATGAATTAGTTTCCCTTTCTTCCCTCTACCAATGCCTCCAGGAGTCTTCCTATATGTCCACTGTGCCAAAAAGGTGGTGGCGGAATAGTAAGTCCAGTCCACATAGGCACCCCTTCTGTGCTGCACAGTGATAGCATCCACAGCCTCCTCTGCAGCCAGTCTCTCCATTTTCACAGGCAGAGTTTCAGTGAAGGAATTGAGAGGAAAAAAGTTGTCCCTGCTGTGGTAATGAAAAGTCAAATAAGGCTTCAGGAAAGAATTGTAGTTCCAAGAGAGTATTTTCCCACAGAGTAAATTGTTTGTAGGAGTCCTATGGTTTCATTGTAATGGTCCCTGAGGTAGCACTCTTCTTGGTGGATTGCTGTTATGAATCAGCCTAGCAGGAAAGCAAGCCTTGCAAGGAGGGAAGCAGTCATTAAACTCCTTAACTCTTGCTCATTAATCAGAGCTATACTGATTTAACAAGACCTTCTTCTGTAGCTGTCTAAATTCTCACTTTTAAGAGTCTTTTTGAAAGAAAATCTCCCTCCCTCCCTCCTCGTCCTCCTTAAGGTTGTTTTAGAGTCACCAAATAGCAAAGAAAAAAAGCCTTTATTCTGCTCTAATGTAGATGCCTTGTGCAGTGTCAATACTGATTTTGATGCCAGAGTATCTTCATCTCCTGCTTGGACCCTGCAGGAATCAGCAAGATTCTGGTTCTCCCAGCACTTGCAGGAGCATAAATTCAAGCTACCTTTTACACCTGTGAAGATGTTTCAGATTTAAAGTAGGCCTTTTTAGGGAAAACCACAATGTCACATCTTTTATTCCTGCAGCAGATCCTAAGGGATGAGCTACAAGCTATGTGGAGGACAAAGTGACCCAGTAAGTACAGCTGGGAAATCTCCCTTCTGTGCATAGCTCTGCCACCAGCCTTCTAAGGGTCCGGTTAGTGCCTGTGGAAATAACAACAATACTTGCTTCTTCTCTGAGGGATTTTGAGATCTAGATTCAAAAAGCATTTTATGCAAGTGTTAAAATATTTAAAATTAGGTGGATAATGTGAATTTTCATAGTGAGAAATTCAGTGTAAATTTTGTCTGTTTTTACCTTTCATGTCAGATACTAAAGTGGAAGAAGAAAATCAGATTAACTAATCTACTACATTAAATCAATTTAGTTTGCCTACTTATATAGTTTATCTACTTATTTAGTTACAGTTGCATCTCTATCATATAGAGACTTATTATTTTATCTGTGGGCCAGTCTATCTGTCTATCATGCAGTTATATATATCAACCACTCCACTGCCTCAGTGGGGAAGGTCCACATCAGCAACAATATTGTTTCAGGATGCTGTTACCTGGCACACTGCACAGCTTTCTATGGAAAAAACAAATCTGACAGCAATTGCATGAAATAATGTGTTTTGTGCAGAGTCTTTACCTGGAGAATTTGGTTACCAAAATAACTGAAAAATGAGTTGTCTTCCATTTGACTAGATGAAAGCACATAAAAGTTGTACAGAACTGAAAGAAGAGTTAGTAAAGTTGCTAAAACTTCTGAGGACAGCAAAAGGCAAGAATGCCTTTGAAGCAATAGTGCAAATGATAATTGGAAATTGATATTGTTACATCAAACACTATATATTGTAACAGATGACACACCAAATGTATTTGTTGTGAATGTTGGGTTGATTACAGTATTTGAAAAGCATTTGGACTCCAATTTTTGGCATTTCAATACAATGGGCAGCAACAGACACTGAGGAGGAAAATAATTGAGCAAAGCTTAAAGAAATGAGAAAATTGCAACAAAAATTAGTAAACTTCAATATCTCATACACTGAGCATTCAGTGTTTCCTAATACATTGGAAATAATCAATATACTCTATTCTGATTGGTGAAGCACAACAATATATGGTGGTTTATCTATTGGCGTTCATCTGTTGTTTGGAGAAAGAGAGCTTGCACATGGCCTCCAAAGATCAGAGTAATTCACAACTGACTCATTGGCAAAGGCTCATGACCTAATGGTTTTGCTTATTTTGATTTGCATTTGAAACACATTCCAAACTTCTGAAGCAAATACAGATTTCTGAGTACAGATGTACTTTCCAATACTCAACTGCATTTAAGAAACATGGAGTATTTCAGGACAACATTATCACTGTAGAAAAATTTCAAAAGATAATATTTTATTCAGCCTCCTACAAAATATTTAATTACTTTTGAAAGCTAATAATCTAGCTTACTACAAATTTAAGCACAGATTCAAAACATTTCAGAGCTCCCTTCTGCTGAACACCTAGAAGACAAGTATATCTTCAATTTTTAGTCAAATTCAGTTTGGTGAACAAAATAATCAAATACAGTAAACAAAAATGAGTGATCTGAGAACTTGGTTAGGAATTCTTGAATGTAAAGAACCAGTAGCTAATAGGGCCAATCTTGAAAACAAAATTCAGGACCTGAAAATACTTGACTACTTGCTCAAAGAAAATAAGGTGCTTACAGTTACATATGTCATTATTTGTATAACAACGCATCTTTGAGAAGGTTTTTTTGCCTTTGCAGGATATGAAATTTGACACAAGAAACTTCTATGGCTGAAATATGTGTTGTATGTGCTGAATCAAAAACAAGTCAAGATGAAACAAAAAATTACATTGCTTCCCACAGAAACGTAAACGGAAAAGAATTCTCAGCTAGGGAGGGATTATTGGTCTCACAGCATCTTTGGATGAGTGCACAAACTGCAAGAGCAAAACAGTTGCCATTTGTCAAGAGCAAAACCAGTTGCACCAGTAACATCTGCAGGTGAACCTGCACTGCTAAGGGACACCCTGAGTGCCATATGTTCTGCCACACTCTCTGCCTGTTGGTTTGGCTGGTTGGTGGTTGGTGCCAGTCCATCATCCAGCTCTCAGTCAGTACAGTCATGAGGGAGAAAGACCTCTCAGCTGGAAAGGTTTACTGAAGTCCCTTGAAGCAGTCACCAATCTTGGGAAGGATGTGCAGATTCTATAGTGCAGCAGAGAAAACTGGGGTGCTGCAGAGAACAGGTGTGGGTAAGGCAATACCCATTTACCTATACAGCTGAGCACAGTAATTACTGACATGGTATGCAACATGCTTGTTTATTTGCTGCTTTTTATCACACATTGTATAATAGCCTGCAGGAATTCATTCTGTCCCTAATTTAGTCTTAATTAAGATGATGTGTTTATGTGGATAAACAGCCACAAAAGTCAAGGAAGGTGGGTGGAATGAATAAGTAAGGCAGTACATTAAGCCATTGCCTCAACTGGTATCAGTCAAAATCCTCATGCATCTAAAACTTTTGAATGGCAGTGAGAAAACTGAATTTAGTGGGAGTTTACTCTGGGTATGGTGTTGAATTTGTCTGACTCTCAGCTTAATTAAGCTAATGCTCAAGCATAAGTAGGCAAAGCTGTGAGTACATGGACCTTTTAAGACCAAGCCTTGGTCCAAGCAGTTGCCTGTTTCCTAAAGATGCTGCTACTTACTTTTCATATCATACAGAAAATGGATTTACATAAAAAATCAGGTAGCAAAGAAGAATTCACAAATGTTAAACACGTCTGCTGATCTTTTCCTGGTAGGTGACAATGAATAAATCAGGTAAGGCAGCCCAGATTCAGACTCACAAGCTGGAACAACCTCGAATATCATGTCCATTTATGGCCCTGAAGTCATCCAAGGCTTTATCTTTGATGGTGTTTCTGGTTTTAGATGACAAAATATATCAAAATTACATATCTTAAAACAAAAAATAGGATTGGTCTTTTATAACCTCCAGTTAAAGGAAAAAGAAAGAAAAATCCAAGTACATGTTCATACAACTGTGTTTATAAAATTCATGGTGCAGCTACTTTGCATCCGAGCAGGTGGTCTGGCTTCTAGGGAAGCAAATAGAGTAAACCAACACCATTTTAGCTTGATGGGACAATGAGGAAGACATATTTCAGAAGTACATTTGACTAGACTTTTTTTTTTTTCTGGAAAAGTGAGGGACTATCTTTTATTCTGAAGTCCCTGCTTTACTTGAGATGATAACAATGATGTGCCAGCTTGTAATTACAGGTAGAAGAAAGTGTTGTACCATGGAAAGAGCACTGTGGAGCACTGCTCCACTCTCAACTGCAGCTGTTGGGACAATAGTGTAGTCCCAGTCGTAGCTATGGGACAACGCAGCTTTGCTGCATCTGGTGTCCATGTAGTCACCACATGTGGCTTTGTGACCCTAATGCTGAGGAGAGGTAAAGCGCTGGCCAGCTGGGTGATTCTGATGCTGGAAACCTGCATGAAGCAAGAGATCTTGGAAAATCTCTATCTCCAAGTATTTTGCTTTTCTGGTGGTCTTTATCTTATTCCCTTTATGTTACTGTTTTCTTCCTGTCACTGTTTTCTTTTCAGTGCCAGTCACAGGCACATAACCTGTCATTATGTTTTGAGGCTGTTAAAGCATTTTCAGCAGTACTAGGCAAATCTACTTATGATCAGTGACTTTACTTACCAGAAAAATGTTTTTTAGGGAAACCTCTTCTATGTTAAAAGGAGAGAAGAAAAACATGCTGATCATTAGAAAGGTTCACAGCATACCTGCCAAAGGTGAGGGTCTCCTGTGCATTTCCTTTATCACCTTCCTTTTCTGGCGGGGAAGATGGAGTCTTTCCAAAGACTTTTTGTGGTTTGAGAATCTAACCCTCAGTCAAGGCATGCTTTGTGGTGGATTTTTAGAGGTGCCATCCTGAGCATAATCCTCTCTGAAAGTTTTTTTAATACACGTTTTTTCAACAGTGATTAAAAGGGAACAGACGAACAGATAAAAAAACCAGATAGAAGCACGTGCCTCATTTACAAAAGATTTGACAGTGGATTCAATAACTACCTTCAGGCTTTTTTTTATTAGTTCCTATTTGGAAGGCTAAGCAACTTTTCAAAGACATAGCACAACATGTTCAACCTCCTGCCTCCTTCCCAGGTTCCTCACTACCTTTTTTCCCTGTCAAATAGCTTTCACTTCCCCAAGGGAAGGGAACAGGATTCTGTCCAAAACTCTGCTGGCCTCAAGTAAGCATATCATTGTCTTCTTTCTGCAATCAAGTCTCTGTACCAGGTACAAAATGTCTGTATGTGTGGCAACTATACGGTACTTGTGTTTTTAGTATCTCCTGCCCATGTAGTACCAGTGGCCTTCCTCAGGAGCTTTTAGTGCTGAGTGGAAAGACCAGCTCAGATTGGACTTATGGCTCTGAATGTGGAGTCTACCAAGAGAATGAGGTCAATTCCTAACAAAACTACTTCTTTTCTGACTAGTTTCACAAGTCCCAGTCCAAGTGCTCAGCTTTGCTGAGCAGGACAGGAATTGTAGCAAACCCCGGATTGCAGCACAAGGCTGTCTCCAGATCCACCTCTCCAGAGACGGAGAGGCATCCTCCTCAGACAGAAACATGACCATAACATCTCATGGCCATTTAGCTGTGTGATGCTCCAGGGCAGCTCCAGGGCAGCTCCTCAGGGGACTGTGGGGCTACACCACCAGGCCTGGGTAAGGGCAAAGCTCAAACCCACCGAAAGAAAGAAGGGCTGCAGGTTTGCTAGAAGATAATAGAAATCAGTGACCCACAAAGTCCTTTTTAAACCCATGGCATGTGTTTCCCCCATTGCAGAAAGCTGAAAGCCCTGGGACTCTTCAGCCAGGTTTAGGTGGGTGAGTTAAGGACTGCTAAGCAATCCCCATGCTATTTATGTTGAGAGAGATTAAATTATTTCTTACTTTATTTTAATGTTTTTAATGTTTATTTCTATATGTGCATGAGCACTTAATTTAGCATAATTATTGAGACAAATTGCAGCTAACATTACAAGAAAATTGTAACTTGTCACAAAACAAGTGGGCCATATTGTAACAGAGCTGCTACCGCACAGAAACTCTCTGCTAGAATAGCTAAATAACACAAATAAATCTGCACTCCCCAACATGATACTTCTTTGGGGAGCTGATTAATTGTTAGGAAGCAAAATGGCTAACAAAGTAGCATATATAAAAATATCTTCTCACATCAATAAGATTGTAAATTTTAAGTCTATTGCATGACAGCAAGTGTAAGCAAGAATTACACACAATGCAATGAGCTGAATGAATTAATATGCTTAGGGCCTTTGTTGTTAGAAATACTTTGCTTTGTATCATAATCAACCATTGTAACTCTGCTCAGCTGCAATTTAGGTTTCTTCTCACAGTTTATAAGTGACAGATGAGTGTTTGTGGCAAAGAGAGCTTCCAACAATGTGCATCTTCACTGCCTTCCCCACATGCCCAAGGCCTGACCTTCAGGATGCAGAATCTCTTCAATACATTAGGCAGCTGTGGAGAGATGCTTTCATCTCTTTTCAAGTTCTTATCCTTGCCTTCTGTGGTCCAGTCCTTGTTGTCCTTAGCCCTTGTGGTGCTCCTGAGTACAATTTAGCTACCATGTTTCATCTTCTCATGGAGCTGAAGAAACCAGAAGTACTGAGCATGTTGTTGGGATGTAGAGAAGAAGATTATCTGCACAGATAATCCTGCAGGGATTTACTTACCAACAGCAGGAAAATTTGAAGCAGATTATGGAAATTCAGTGGATCTCCTCACTGCCAGCTACCTCCTTGAATCAAGAAGCCCATTTTTTCTCCTAGTTATGATCCACCCCAGAAGGGAAGGGTAACCCAGGTTCTTATTAATGAATCGTTTGGAGTGGATGAAAGTGAAATGACACTGAATAACCAGTGTTTGTAAATATATATATGTGTAGAGTTTATTTTAGAACAATTTTGTTTCAAATGTTGCTGTTTTGGGTGTTATCATTTACAGTAATACATCAATATTAAAGTACAAAAATAACACTTCAGGAAATGTATAAGGAAAAGGAAGAGAAAGAAAAAAAAAAGAAAAAAGTGGAAAGAATCCAATGCTGGATTCAGTGACGAAACTTGGTCCTCGAAGTCTGTTGATTGAAATTATGGTCTTGATCCACTGGTGGTGGGGGAAGCCCCCCGCCCCAAACTCAAAGATCTCTTCAAGCTCATGTGGCAATGCCTTGTATCTCACCTGATGCTATCCACCTTGCAGTGGATAGCATCAGGTCACGGGACTAGTCACAAGTTTCTGACACCTCCTAGGAGATTACAGCTGCCTATTAAGTCAGCATCAATTGTGGTCCATCATGGTCCAACATTTGAGATGAATAGTCCAGGCTAGATGTGAAATGTCTTCGAGGTTGCCCGGAGGGATTTTTACAGTAGAGTTATCATGTAAGGGAGGACATTGTCATGATAAGAAGGATTATCCCACCTCACAGGATTTGCCACTTACTAGCGTCTTCCCTTATCTGGAAATACAGTTTGCAGCTTCAGGTATGAACACCCTTCTGCACCTGGGATAGCTGGACGATGGCACCCACTTATCTGTTCTGAAGGTCCTTAGAGGTAGGCATATTCAGGGAGGGGTAGGCTTTGCTGGGTGAGCAGCTGTTTCTTTTCAGTTTGCTACAGTGGACAAAAGTCTTTTGTTGATCTTACAAGGTTTAAGCCATTAACTATTTCAGTCTCGGACACTCCTCTCACCTAGTGGGAATGGAAGATGAAAGTGCTTCTTTGACTCCTTAGACAACAGGGGTTGGAAAATTACGCTGATGTATAATCTGTGCAACCACATGGGTTGTATCTTTCCACGTGGATTATGATGCAAATCAACCCAGGGCATCAGTGACAGAGATTTGCTATCAAGTGGTTGTTTATTCAGAGATTCAAGACGTTAATTGACAGCTTACTCTATAATGACTTCAGTCACTATAGAACACACAGGCCTTTGAATGTTAAGGAGAAAACCAGAGCATCCATGCAGAGCGTGTGCTTGACTGGCTGCTAAGAGTTACTCTTGGCAGTATGATAGTTTTCCTTAATACTGAATACAAGTCTTGTCATCAAATGTTCACAGTATTTCCCAGCCACCACTTAAAACCCATGAATTTACAAATAAAATATAGTTTGAGCTTTTGTATTTTCTTTCTGTTTGGAAAATGTGAGTTTAATTTACAGCTTCAATGTTTTTTCCTCAGAAAAGAGGGCTGGAAGTTTTCTTTTTTTTGTTGTTTAAATAGGTGTTTTGCAGTGCAGTCACATTAAGCTATTGAAATACTACATGAAGCAGGTTTTTGCTATGAAGTAAACACTGAAATCGCCACAAAGACAGGCACACAAAAACTGCTTTTTGCCAGAACACTTGCAAAAATTGACCAACATTTTACCAGAATAATGGTTCCATGATACACAGTAGCCACCTAGATTTGCCACCCCAGGGTTTGCCACTGGGTTCAACTCTCTGTGCACTGTGATCATGCCCCTGAACTTTCTGCAGACAGAGTTGCCATGGAGTCATTAGACCTGGACATTTGTCCAAGCTGTGGAGGATGCCAGGACTCTGCTTTGGCACCCTATTGCGTGGGCATCTGGTCCTAGTGTTGCTAAGTGGCTGATTTCACCAAGCCAGTCATGTGTCTCCATATCACTCATTCCAGAAGTGGAGATGGATGAAAAAAAGGATTTTATGACAAAAAAATACTGTTATGGGAAACACAATCTCCTCATTCAGATGCCTTTGTGTTAATGTAGGAAAGACAGCTATATTATTAAAAAGATATTTAAAATTATCTACATTTTATTTCCTGCACCTCTGCTGTTAGCTATTTTGTCTCCATACATCTAGCCAAAGTTGCTGGAAATCACATTTTATGGATGTGTCTCCAACTTCATTCCATGAGTGCTTCATTTTGCACCTGAGGTGAAAACCTCACTGAAATCCATACTTAATTTCACCTTCATGTTTTGGATGCATATGCAAGCTTAATGCTCCGTGTATTAATCTACTTACAGGTTTAATGAGATGGCTGCTTATGCCTGACTATTTCTACTGCAGCTGTGCTTTCTGTTCCAGCCTTAGGACACACGAATGCCCAGTACAGCAATACTTACCGCAAGCTTAATACACAAGGGTAGGAGTAGCATGATCCCTGATTTCAATATCAGGACCCAGGGCTGATTTTCATTAAGCAAAACTGGAGCTTAAGCCTACGTCTCCTATCTCTTAGGCTGGTTCTCTGTTTTTGTACTACCATACTAACTAGATCTTAAGTTTTTTTAATCAGTTCATTGCTGACAGGAAAAAAAATATGTTGTGTCACAAAAGACTGACCCTATCAACCCTAGTGGGGGTTTGATGCTTCTAAGGCAAACCAAAAGAGACAAGAAAGAGAAACCCAGCTTAGGCAACTGCACATGGACAAGGATTTCTTCTATATTTAGCTTTTTTGAATCTGAGATTAACTTCATTACACATTTTACCCACATGTGATGAGAAAAAAGGTGGCATTAGGGGGAATTTGGGTTTTTTCCTGTGGTTTCTTTCTTTCTATTTATGCATTTTGAAGCCCATCAGATATTCAAGGTACTCGTACTGAAACATAATATGTAGCATATTGAAAGTCGTCTATTGTAAAATAATGCTTCACTGATGCTTGTTTTTAATGTGGGGATGTCGTTCTTGAGAATAAATGAAAGAAGACAACTCAGCAAGACTGAAATCAGATGAGCTCATGGAAAAATGCAGTATTTCATGAATTAGGTTAGTTCCTCTGGAGCACACAGGATTATACTGGCTACTGTAGCAGATCCTCAAATACAGACAGCCCTCTGCCACAGTGTTACAATATGAGCACAAAGTTAAGAAAGGCACTTTAAAAAATAGGTGATCCTCAAGGCAGACAACTAAATAATACTGCCAGCTTTGCTGGAGTGGTGAACTGTTGAAATGCTGACCTAACACAAAATACTACCAGCACCTCCTTGCCGACATCTTAAGTGCCCCTCCATCCTCCCATTCTGCAGTGATCTGCCCAAGTAAAATTTGAAGTAATGAGATTTCATCTTGACGGCACTTAATAGGTCAAAGGTCACCCCAAAGTTCAGGACTGTCTTTGATAACTCCTGAGGTCCAAATTACAACTTTTCTGTAAGGGTGAAGTCTACAGTATAGAAGTTGGGACAAATCCTTCTCAGCCTTAGGTGTAAAATCATGTAAGGACCTCATGTCGAACTGCAAAGTTGATGAATGAGGATGAAAAAGAACAAGTAAATGAAACAGTAATCTGTCATGTTTAGTCTTAAAACTTCATAGAAATGTGCTTGGGTAAGAAGTTAATGGATTGTTATAAAAACCTGGAAAGCACAGACTTTGGACACTAGCAGGGGCTGAAGCATCATGGATTTCACTAATCATGTGTCTCAGGTAACTTATGCTCAAAGAAATGGATTATATTTTTGGCACATTTGTGGGCTTGCAGAAACTTCAGATGAGAACTCAGGCCTGGTGAAATGTATGTCACAATCTGTTCTGAACCATTAATCGTGAAAAAGAAGGATGCAAGTTAAATCCAGACAAATGCACTGTGAAAGCACCCAAATAAAATATTTTGGTCATATTCTCTGAGCTAGGAGGATATCAAATTAACTAATGCTAAACCAGCAACTTTGCTTATGATAAAGGACACTACAAAACTGTCTTAAGTTAAAAAAAATGTGGCAATGTGATATGATTTGAGGAATTTATGTTACCCCTTGCAGAACATATCATATCTATAAGATAGGTTTAAAAAAAAACACAACAAAACCAAAACCAAAACCAAAACAAAACAATAGCCCAGCATCCAGAGATTTCAGCATCCTGCCAGAAAGATCCTGCCTTGGTGAAAATCAACAACTCTTTTCTAATGCAAGAACATTGGTGCATTCACATAAGCGTAGCTGGTGATATGAGGTAACCAAAACTATCTACAGTTTTGCAGGTGTAAGGAAGTAGAGATGTTTCACATGCTTTTATTACCAACCAAGCAAACGGTTTCAGCAATACACAAATATGTGCAAGCTAGACCTAAATTAACCTCCTACCTGTGGATTTTGCTGGACAGAACCAATGCCCAAGCCTTTAGCTGGCCTTTTGGCTCTGGCCCTCTGCACTACTGTTTTCTCCCCGCCATTACCCTGACCTGCCTTTCCCTTGTCCCCCAACACTGATCTGCATCAAAAAGATGAGCTGGTTACCCTTCACTGAGTTTTCAGAGTTCCAGGTGTCTGTCAAACCCTCTTTTGCTGCAGCTGAGCTGGGTGAAGAGGAACCAGCTGTAAGAAAAATAACCAAATGAGTCCTTTGAAGCCCTCTGCTCTTAGAAGCAGTTAAACTGAAACAGGATGTATGGTCTCAGGACATGTCAGCAGTAGTGATTGCTGCTTGATTTTCAAAGCTTACCCTAAAACTGCGCTGAGATATGCTGGGCCAAAGGCAGGAGAAGACTCTGTCCCCAGTAATGAAGAGTTGAACGGCAGATGAGCAAGCAAGATGATTTCCATGGTGAGAAAGATGAAAGTTCTATCCAGATTTTAAAAACCCTTCTGACTCCAAATGGTTTTTATTCATGCTAATTAGGGCATGAGTGACCTAAACTTTTAATGCTTTTAGTTGACAGTATCTTACTCATGGGTGCAGAGATGCTTACCTTTAGGGAAATCCTGTTTAGGTCCAGCCAGACCCATTAGTTTATGTCTGGGATTGCTGTGCAAATGCCACAGTGCTACTGCTGAACCCAGTAGTCACCTGCAGTTGAGTGCAATCAAGCCCAAGGTAAGAAGCTTTGCCAGTGCCTGAGCCTGGCAGGGCAGCTCAGTGCAGCCTCAGCACTGGCTGGCCTGGAGCCATGTGTCTGTCCTCTCTGTAGTCCTGCTTCTGAGAACAGCCTTTAGCCTGGGGTCAGTGCAGAGGGCATGCAGCTCAGCTAGTCCTGGACCTGTGCTGATGCTGTGCCTCTACCCAAGCCAAAAGACATGAGCTTTTGGAAAAGGATGAGGGGCATCACCCAAGTTGCCACAGAAGTGGCTCAGTTCTGTTGTATTATCCAGGTTACCTGATTTTTCCTCCTCTCTCACTTTCTCAGAGGGGTGGCAGAATCTACATGCAGACAATCTTACATGCTGCACTCTGGGATGCTTACTTTGATTCCTGATTTGCTCTAATCCTCCTACCCATCCTTTTTCTCCTTCTCCTCACTGGTTGCTTAAAGAACTTAGGCTTTGCTTAAGCCAGCTTTGAAAAACTAGTGCCAGTTTCTTTTTGCTTTGAGTATAAATGAACAAATGAATAATATAGTTACACAACACTGGATGGGTGCCATCAGTCACACACAGTAGCACAGTTGTCTGGCACCCTGCAGAACTGGCAACGGTGACTGGAAAAAGTAATAAAGACATTTATTTTTATTAAGGAAAGATCAGCTGAATAACATCCTGGTCATATACCACAATGCCTTTACTGTCAGAGAAATGCAGAAAAATCTAGACTCCAATGAAAAAGAGTTAAAGCACATCAATATTCAGCAACCTGGATGATACTGAAGCAAGGGAAAAAAAAGCTGTCTAGACCTTTATGATATGACCTTTTTTCTTCCTCTTTTTTTTTTTTCAATAGTAAATTCTTCATTGCTTGTCCCAGCTGTTACCTGCAGCAATAGTGTAGCATTTCTGGTTTTACTTTGGTCACTTAGAGTGTTGAATTCATCACATTCCAATGTCTAACACAGTATACAACTCACAAAGCATGAAGGTAGGGACTGTTCCTACCTGTGATATTTTACCTTCGGATACTGGAGGTACTTCAGAGCATTCTGGCTCAGGTTTTTAAAAACAAATCTTATTTGAAGTAAAATTAATTTTAAAAGCCCCCGAGGTTCCATGGAGTGGAATGATGTGTAGTCTCAGATGAGCTTTGATTACCCGTAGCAGAGTCAGGAGTCAGACAGGAATCCCTCATCAAAAGGAGTCACCAGAGTTTTTCCAGCTGCAGGGTCAGGCCTTCAGCTGCTGCTCTCCCTGAACAGGACATTGCCATGCACCTGGACCCATGGTAGCTGTCACCTCCCTCACCTCTCCCTTCCTAAGGAAGAGAGGGATGGTGACACTAGTGGGTTCTACTTTATGCCACTGAAGCTTCATCTTTTTCCCAAAGTATGAGCTGCGTTCTGGGGGTGAGGGCAGCTTCTTGGGCACCTCTGCCTGAGGAGATACAACTTGCATTGCACTCTCCTCCTAAAGGTCCCAGTCTTGGTACAAACTTGAATATTCAGAGATCCTATAGTTTGGGCAGTATGTAGGCTGGGGCATGACCTGTCTGAATCCATTATGCCTCTTGATGAGATGGTTATAAGACCACTGGTGAGATATAAGATCAGAATGAGGAATGAAATAAAGGGGGAGGAGAGAATTGTAACCGACAAGCTTTGTATTTTTATTGTGTTGCACAGCTGTTGCTCTTCATCTCCCAATGTTACTGATCTGCCTTTGTCTTTTTAAACTGTAAATTCTTTCATAAACAGGGCTTATTTTCATTCTCTGTGTGTAAAGGGGATATATAATGTGTCTAAATAGCATGTATGATAGAGGAATACAAAGAGTATTTAAGAATATACAGTCTTCCCTGGCTTAAGATAATCCACATTTATGTGAAACAGAATGATCTCTATTCCTTGTCCTAAACTGCAGATTTTTCCTACACATTTGGTTCCAGGACTCACCTTAGATATTCCTGCATTTGCATGTACAAATATTTTGCAGATTACAAAATGCCAGCATCTGCCTTTTAAAAATTTCTCATGGGAATTAGAAGTTCCCTATGCTGCATGGAAGTGTACAGAATCTTATACCTTGGACTCAAAAAATAAAACTATTCTTGATGTTTAAAAACTGAAAAGTACATGAGAAAAATCTAAATTAGGGCAGATAGGAAGAAAGAGTTAACAGACATGCATACCAGCCTAATCGTGATCATGTTGATTGTAGTAAGGTTTTCATTAGCAAACAATTAGCAACACCTACACCAAATAAAATGAATTTCTAAACAACAGGTAGTAATGACAAAACACAATCCTTAGCCAAGAGTCATTAGAAGGTAGAGAAGGATTATCCATAAAGAGAGGATTGGAAAAAAGAGAAACCCCTGATGTAGCCAAGGGAGCCTCAGTAGGCCAGCTGGCTAGATTGAGGTAATAATCCTGCATTTCTTCAAAGAAATAATGAAAGTAAAAAGAAAGATCAGAGCAAATAAAAGGACCCTTTTGCATGACAGATTGTGCTGTGGATAAATGCATGTGCCTTTTTAACAATCATTTCTAACAGGCAAACAAAGAATAACCAGCAGTAGGGTTCAGTAATATTTAAAGAGACCCAGGAACTGATAATGCCATATTTATACCTGTGTAACTCTGCTGGCTTCTTGATTTATGCCAATCTAAGTAGGAGGAGAATCTGCATCCACACAGTACAGTACAGTGTGCTATAGGACAAATTGTTGCTCACTGTTGTTCCTCTGACTGCTGGGGGCAAACAAAATGAACTAACAGGTCTCTTCAGTTTTGTGGGATTTTTATTTCTTTTCTTAAGAATATTTTAGATCCCAGTTATTTTCCTGCCTTAGTAATAATTATTGTTCCATCTCCTTAGTGCAGAGAAGAACAGAGTGCAAGTTTGCCTAGTCTGGATGCTCCGGAGGGTTTCCCATCCACTTCTGAGCAGCACTGCTGTGACAACAGGTAACTCGGAGGTGGGGGAGAAGTAGTTCAGGGACCAGAGCCCAGGTACAAGGGACATCTTCTCTCAGTAACTGAAGCTCTCAGTCCCCGCTGGGATGGCTCACCCGGGTTTTTGGTGAGATGCATTAAGTTACAGCAGTCAGCCCTTCTCTCGGTTTCACAGGACCTGTTCTAGCACAGCCCAGGGAGCTATACCAGGATGCAGTAGAGTTCAGATCTTTGTGGTTTTCACTTGAGCATCTCGGATCCCGGGCTTCCTTATGGGAGTACCAGTAAGGTTCCAGGCTGACGAACCCACCCTGCTGGCCCCGAGGATCTGCTTTGGCTAACATTTCCCTTGTGCCTCTCGGTCCTATCCTTTCTGCTATGGCTGTGCCCTGTGCCCACTCGCCGACCGGTTCCGGCACACCAAGTGCTGTGGCGTCGAGGACGTCGCTGTCCCGCTGGTTCTCCTCTACCGAGCCCGGGGCGGATCCTGCTGTTCGAGGCGGCTCCATCAGATGGCACCATTGCCGCGCCCGCCGCCCGCCCGCCGCAGGCAGAAGACGGCTCGTCTTGTCCCTCCTCCCTGGATGGTTTTGCATAAACGGTGAAGCAATAGCTAGAGGTAGGTGCCAGGAAATGGGTGAGGGCCCTTTACCTGGGTGTACTGGAGAGGACGGATTCGTGGGGAAAGGTAGTCAGGTTTTGTGCCACTTGGCTGTGGCGAGGTCTAACAGGTTTGCAACTGACGGAAGTGTAAGGAGAATGAACACCAGTCCCGTGATACCTTCTGGATAACCCCAGCTTCGTCTGCCGGTGTCCACTTTCCATAGCATCCTTCATCACACAGCCGTGTCTGAGGAAGCAGCAGCTGATATTGAACTGTATCTGTCTGCTTATTGCTGGGTCGCTGCTGGAGGTTGTCATCCATCAGCCACTGCCACAGAGTGCGTGTGTACTCCTGCCTGGGTCGAGGGCAGAGCCATCCCATCGGCTCCAGTGACCCATAGGAGCTGTCATGAGCTGTGGCTATTACAACATCTCACTTGTGAGGAAACAACTTCTGGACCAAAGGTAGAAAGTGAAGAGCTACCAACAAAGCTTCTCAAAGCACTCATCTGCACACCAGTGCCTCACTGCACCCTGTGACTTCTGCTTGTAGCATTAATTCTGCACAAGCATATGCTCAGAATTAGGAAAACATCTACCAGAATCCTTCAGCTTCTACCAGGCTGAAATTGCAGGAGCCTTTGAGCTTTGCCTGCCCTCACGGCTCTAATTTACAATTACAAACTAAATTAACAGAAGGTGCTAGTGAGAACAAGTCACCTAGATATGCTGAGTTGATCAGTGGCACAAAGAACTGCAAAACTGTGCTCTAGAAACAGTTCTCTACTCACACCAAAGTCAAACCAGGGTCACCAGAGTTTTGGCCATCTCCCAAGAGGACGCACTGCACAGCCATCAACCCTGTAACTCCTGGACAGAGAAACAGATATTGCTGTGGTAGTGATGCTGTGCTTCAAGACTGCCCTTTTCGACATGATGCTGTTCTTCAAGTTTCTCCTTCCTGCACATCCAGTGAACCACAGACATGACAGCCATGCCAAGAAGAGCCCACTTATCCTATCCCAGGCCAGCCTGGGGCCCTCGGCAAAATCTGCTTTAGGTGAAATGTCTTTTTACACCCGCATTCAAATGCATGGGAGGAGAGGGCAACCAAGGAAATGAGCAGCTCCACCCTCAAGCAGAAGCTTAGGCACAAGGCAAAACTTCCTGGAGATTTCCTCCTACTCTGCTCGCTCTTGTGGTTTCTCCTGGAGGAGGGGGCAACCAGGCCCATTGTTTATTTAACACCAGATTTCTCAAAAAGGAGTTTGAGCTGACCGTATAAAGAAAAGTAGGTTTCATTACCTATAGTGCTTCACATTTCAGAGAAGCTTGTATTGTTACACAGTTTGAATTGTTTGACAATATAATTATTATTATTAGTCCATAATGTACACTAACAGGTCTGGTGGTGAAAGGCTGTATATTAATGCACAGTAACTATGTTTCCCTGGAGGGGGTTAAACAAAACTGTAACTAGGGTCAAAGCTATGCCTTTGCCTCCATCTGGTACAAACCAGACATAGTTGCTTAAATTTTAATTACAAATTAATCAAACAAAATTATGGTACATTTTGCACTGGAGGGCTAAACGCTATTTTTGCAGCTAACCATGAAATATCTAATGTTGGAATGCTCTAATGTTAAAGGTAATTGTAATTTACCTTTGAAAACATTACTTGATAAGATCCTTTGAATTGGAACTGAACACTAAAAGTCAAAAAAGAATGGCATAACCCAGTGAACTAATTTTTACACCTCCTCTCTTTCTGAAGGTTCAGATAATTTCCTGGCAAGGGCTGTTAAACCAATATTTTTTTCTTAGTAAAGACTGACAAGTTTCTGGAGCTCTGCTATTGCTGCACTAGTTTCTGGGAGGGAGAGATAAGCCCTTTCCTATTTGCCAAACAATGATGGCAAACAAAGCAGTATTCTACAGCATGCAAAAGGCTTTTCTAACACTGTAGTTTATTGGTTTGGCTCAAGGTAGTTGCCTGCTAGACTGAACAAGCAAATACATTTTACTCATATTTCTCTATAACCCATGTTTCAGTGCAAAGTACAGGCACTGAAGTGCAGGTACAGAACTGGTTCCAGGATGACTGGTCTGGGTTTTTTCACAGTAAAAGACTTGTGTGGTAATAATACTGGAGATACAGCATGCTACTAAGAGCCTTGAAGATATCCTTCCTACCTGGCCTCCAGTCAGGGGAGCAGCTTACAAAATGGCCAGTTCTTGGGACATGCAACAACTGGTGGCTGTGACTGCAATGTGCCATCCCTTCTTCTGGGTATCAGAAGCACACAAAACATGATGCTTGCTGAAAAGAAGTGGTACCCTTCAACAGACTAGTGAAACTCAGCTAGAAATGGGGAGGAGGAGAAAGACAGTGGTTAGAATATATGAGTTGTAGATACAGTGAGTCAGATAGACTCTTGTAGGATCTCTGTCAAGATACTAGTAAAACTTGACTTTTAGTAACATGATTATGTCTAGGCCAACACAGATCTTCATTTTTCCTAATCTGTTCACCATCCTGCTAAAACAATCTTTTGTTTCTCTATATTTGGCAGGTTCACACACACCGCCCAGTTGTTCTGCTCCAGCAGAGCTGGAAGTCATGCTGCTTTGCACTGTGCTGAACATCTTAGGTAACCATAACATGCTTTGCTATTGGAGATCACCTTGTACCCTTACTGCTGAACAAGCTTTGCTGTAAAAATGCACCTTAGTTCTGCAAAAATCAGAGGGAAAATGTATGCACTAGTGATGGTTTCCCCACTACCCAGTTATCTTGAAGAAATCTTCCTTCCTGACGGGCTCTCCTGTGAGCAGAGACAACTCCAACAGACAAATCTGAGTTTCCTCAAATCACAGTTTTCCTGATGCCAAGCCATTTTGAGGAGATATAGTACTTATGCTGTGGCTGTCACCACCTTCTCAGTCTCTTAGTCTGCCAAAGTCCTACTTTCCTCATCCAGCTGTTATACTTCTGATGACAGAAAGAGAATTACTGCCAATAACCCATGAGGGAAGAAGGGGCACTGGACTGAGGAGTTATTGCAGGAAAGGAGGTGATCAGTGGAGAGAGGAAGGTAAAGCTAGCCAGCCACCACTTCCTTCACATGCTGTCAAGGGGGAGAGCTGTGTGAAGGAAGGCAAGCCAACCTGGAATCAGACCAAGACTGCATAAAGAAAGAAGAGTAAGGCAGAGAACTAGTGCTTGTGCAAACCTGCTCTTATGCTTGCATTCTCTATGTGGCTACAGGGAAAGTCTTTCTTTGTGTTTCTGCCTGTTTCCAAAGCAGACAGTATTGGAGAATAAATATTTGGTGTCAGCCAAGTGTTTACGTTCCACAAAGACTGTAGAAGTGTTTGTTCCTCAGCCATCACCTGGGTTCTCACTTTCTTTGAGCAAGGTAGGTGCAGTGCCTGTCTTGGAGATCAGCCAAGCTGGGCATTACCACCTTTTTCATGGCATGCTTCCCCATGGAAAAAAAAATCAGGCTCTCATTGCTATTTGCTTTGGCATGTGAACAAAGGACTCATCTTCTATCCTGAGGGATTTAGTGGATTTGGTGACTGATTTGCCACTTTTGTAAGAGGAGCTTCCCAAAAGAAATCCAAGCACAGTAATCTGTCTCTCCATGTTCTGTCATTTAACCTGAATATATGTTTTTTAAGTGTGTTGCTAGTTGCCTTGAGGCCTTATTTTGTTAACCTCTGTTTAAACACATAGGAGGTGTTGTCACCATCATGAGAAGCTCTCTAACCTGATATATGTCGTGGTAGAACACACCAGTCACCAAGGACATGTAACTGTCCTCTTTGGACTTTTGCTTGTGTTTTAATCTCTCTTAAGCTGTTTGTTTGAACTTCCTGTCAGTTCCTCTTTATACTGGACTCCACCAGTCCCTGCTGCCTTATGAATTGCTCAGAAACACATTCAGTGTAAAGTGTGTGCATACAGGACAGGTGTCAGTGGGGACAACTGAACATTATTAATGTTGGAAAAAGATAGGTAGGATCAAAAGGCTTCTCCTGTTTTGACCAACTATCATTTGTTCCTATGGGGGACAAATTTAGGAGTATAACAGAGGCCACAACCCCTCATGAATCTGCAAATGTTGCAGACTGTAGCCCTTACTGCACCTCCTCTGGAGAAACTGTAGGTTCTCAAACTGTAGGTGATAGCTACTTAGCAGGAGACACAAGGAAGGAAGATTATGGCATGTACAAGGAGTCCTGGGTCTCAGGTTTTGTCCTTCAAGAGTGTGCATAAACTTCTGTGTGTTTGTGGGGAATGTGACCTTTCTCTCACCAATTGTTATGAACTCTACTTTTGGTAAGGGCAGGTGAGAGGTATGTGCAATTCACTTAATTACTACTTTACCCACCTTGGAAGTGTGGAGAAAGCTTTATTTGTAGTGAGTTCAATCCTGTAACAACAACAACAGAAACAAAAAAAAAGAGGTCTAAAGAAATTACAGAAAGATAGAGTGCTTCTCCTAATTGCATGGTAGTATAAACCTATCCCTCTTTAATACATGCCCGTAAGTCTTTGGAGTAATGGATTACCACTACTAAAAATAGGGTCTGATCCAGAGATTCTTTGCACTGATACAATTGACAGGATAATTTTAGTTATAAATACATAAAAACACAAGGAAAGAAGAGGGGCTGTTCCTACAGTAGACTATTTTTACATTCTTGACTTCCTTGAGCCACAATGCAACACTGATTGGCTAGGAAAATAGTTTCAAAACAAAACCAATTACAGTGAGTTTGGGTTTGTGCTTTATAAGACCAGCTGGAGAATTCTACTGTGCTTCATTGTTTTGATCAAAGAAAGCATCCACAAATTTTTCCATAGGATCCTGCCTGTCAGTAAAGCCAGCAATGTGAACAGAAGCTGTGCCTCAGGTTAGGTACATAGTGCTTGAGACTAAAAGAAAGTCAAATGCAAAGTAATAGATGTATCAAAAGATTCTCCTTGTGTCACATATTCCTGTCCTTGCCCCAAAAGGGAAATTATGGTGGTTTGGGAGCACAGATGTAATCAGGAGATCTCTGGAATCTGTGACTCTTCCTAGGTTTCCCACTTAGTGGTTCTTGCACCTACATATTCCTTCTCCTAGACTGTGAGGGACAGAATTATGCCTTAGAACCCAGTACCAGGTACAGATTAGGTACCCTGTGGGCTCCTGCAGGGGTTTGAACTTCTTGCATTCACTGCTGCTAGTATCTTTTAAAACTTACTCTAAAACTTTGTCAGAACCCCAAAGAACTTTGATGTATTTTTATAAGAGCTTTTTGATTTCACTTTAAAGTGATTTGAAGTGATCACTGGAAGCAGTTACAGTCCTCTGGACTGGATTTGAGCTGGATTTAAATTAATTTGCATAATAGACAACATTTTTCAGGTTTTCTGTAGTAGAACATAAATTCTCTTGATCTGTTCAACTATTAAATACAAAGTATAAAATTTGCTAACATGCTTTTGGGGAGGCAGGTAATCAATCCTTCCTATGAAAGCTGTGAGATTTTGAAACTATTCTGGGAAGACGATGTTGAAAATCCTTTTATGGCAGAGTTCAGTCTGCAAATTACAAGAGGGAGCATGACACAGTTGACTATAAAATGCAGAACAGAACACCTACTTCTCAAACCCTGCATTTCTAATGAAATACATTATTTTTTGATAATGTTTCCCATGCATTGTGGGAAGGCTTATCTTCTCCTTCAGAAGCTGAAGGACAGATAAAGTGCAGGGAAAAAAGTTCATTCAAATAAGCTAAGTCCATTTGGGCAATGTCCAGCCCTGTATTTGCAATTTCTGCTCCGGCCAGCGGCAAACCATAGACAGATCCAGCAGAGGCAGTCGTGTCTACCAGACACTGAGCACTGGCATAAGTCTCAGTCCCCAGTGGTAAAGGTACAAGAGATGGTAGCAAATACTTGGTGGCAAATACTTTTTCAGGGCTATGGCCCCAAGTAGCTCTTCCTGAGGGAGGGTGTATGGTTCCTTGCTGAGCTGGAGACATCAGCAACACTCCTTGTTGATGGGAAAGCCTATCACACTGCAGTCACAGACTGCACCTTCAGCCAGACACAGGATGCCTGGTAATGACCTTAGACATTCTGCAAGGGTATGTAGGACTTGTGGAGCTGTGTGAGGAGGTTGTTTTGGCACACACAGTGCTGACAAATAGATGGAAAGGAATAGAAGTAAAAAGTGCCTGGCCAGATTGTTACAGGCCAGGGTTATTCAGTTTGGAAGTGTCGTCATCCACTAAACTCATAGTTACTAATGCCTGCTGGGGGGAATTATTACTTCAGTTCATCTTCAGGGCCAGTGTTCCTGAAATAATTGTAGGTTTTCAGTGAGCTGCAGTGGTCAAGACTAGGCTTGAATCCTATTTAGCTGTCCCAGGGGATATGTTGCTTTGGGTGCCAGAGGGAAGAGGGAAAAGCTTCAGGAGCCTATTCTCTGCTCCTGTGCTATTGTCTGTCAGTTTGCACCTTCAGATCCGTGTTACTGTTGCTCAATTTTCCTGCTTCTGTTTGCATTTTGTCTAATCCACTCTGGCATTTTGTCTTGGCTCCTTCCCCTCTTGTGGCAAAGATTTAGTAAATGTCATGTTATTAGCAACTCCTGGTAATGAGTTAATTCTGCTTTCATTTTAGTGGCTGTGGAAAGCAGTAAGACACTATATAATTTAGATTTTTCAAGAGAACCCAGGTGGCACAACACTCTGGGTCACAGGAAAGTAAAACCTGACACTTTTAACTCACAGTGCATTATGTTTTGTCTTTACATCCTTTACCTTGGTGGATCTGAACATCAATGAAATACCTGTTTATTATGGTATTTAATGTGCAGTGCCAGTCATAATATTACATTATTGCTTGCACACTTTAGATATTCTTCCTGTGTGAACTCCCCAAATGGGATCAGGTGAAAGAAAGGGGCAGATTGCAGAATGGAGACACAACTTCCTTCACCTGAAATTGAAACTACACCGGCAGCAAAAAAAATCTTCCTTTCTCCTTTCACTACATTCCCAGCAGTCGTGTAGGAATGGGATATTCATAGACAAACCCACATGGCAAGTGGCACCATATGTGATACTGAAACATACTGTTGGCTGCTAATAAGTGTGTCTAATACGGGTTGAAGCTGATGGGTCCACTAGCCAGACTCTAGGCATGCCATGTAAAAGCAGTGATTAAGCCTTTTATGGATTAAATGAGCTAACACAATAGAGGCCACCTGTCAAAGTGTTTGCCATATGAAACATCAGTGCAAAAATTATCTCAGAGGAAGAAAGGGAAGGCTTTCACAGGAATCTGAATACAAACAGAAGACTGAGATGGTGAGTGGTTTCAGAAGCAGAAAGCAGTGATGACACATGGCCTGAATGGAAACTAAAAGAAAGTGAACTCTAGTTTTGGATAGACATCTGGATGGGATGGATGGACTGGAACCATGCAGAATAAAGTAGTCTGGTTTTAATTTTTCCTGCTTTATTGCAGAAAGGGTCTTTAAGTGTATTGTAAGTAAATCAGAATGCACTGAAGAAATACCTAGAACATATCTTCATTTTCTGCTTCTAAATAAACAAGCTGTGCTTCCTTGTACTTTCAACTCATTGCTTATATCATGAAGGTGATTTCTAAGGGAGATCCAGAAGGCCAGGAGAAAAACCCACTAAGTCAGGATGTAATTGAGTGCCAGAAATTCTTATGCAAGGTGGTAGAAATGCTTGCAAAATTTAAATACTGACAAATATATTTGAAACTGAAACTGAACTTTGCAAAAGCAATGAAAATAGCAAGCCTGAAGCACCCCAAGAAGTCATGAAGAATGACATTTCATGTAAGAGAAGAGCTTTGATGCAAAGACTTTTTTTGGGTATGAGAAGTCAAAGCAGATTGTTCTTCCAGCTTCAGATGTCAAAAAGACTAACAATTTTCTGAGGAAATTTATTGTCTAGGCAAACTTTGGTGAGTCTGAAGTTTGCTGACAACAATCATCTTCTTCAAGATTTACAGAACTGACAAATCAGCATCAGAAAGAAAGTAAAAGGATGACATAGAAGAAAGAATTGTGAAGTGAATGACTTGAGAATGTGGATTCAATGGGGCTTTGTTATATATTCCTAGCCTTTTTTTAAACCATGCACAGCAAGGGGAGAAAGGTCAGATAATCCTAGCTCACAGGATATGAAAAAAACCCCACTTCCTCTGAAAGGAAAGTCCAAAGCTCATTTCTTTGAAACAATAAGACTCATTTGTCCCAGATGAATGGCTGAGAAGGTAGGAGAGAGAAGTGAATTTCCCGTGTTCAACTGAAATGTTCAGCTCTGTAGATGCTGCAGAATTTACCTGAGGAGGAATCAGCTGCAACTAACACAGCACCCTCATGGGCAGTTTGCAGGCAGCATCCAAGTAGGCTGAAATACAGTTAAGAATTAACAAAAACATGACAGACACTTGCAAATATTAATAAGGAATTTTAGGATGAATTAGCAGTGGACATGTTTGTTCATTTTGACCTTAGATTTGCAGGATTAGATTAAGTAAAGCATGAAAAAGATCTTCTCATAAATTTGGCATCTGGATTTTTTGGTGTAGCAGTATAGTACTGGAAAGGAAATACCTCTTGCAAGGAAGCCTGAAGCTGGTATTCATCCACCTTGTGAATACAGCTTGCTGTCTAAAAAGTGAATGGAAGAGGGGAGGGGACATTAAACCTGGTTCATCTACTTTATGAATGACAGGAAACAAAATACTAGTTTATAACCATGACAAAAAATGAAACAAGAAAATTGAATTTTCAGCAATGCAAGCTTAATTGGCAAACTGCCCCACCTCTTACAGCTCTTTTAAGGGAATGGTGAGAGAGCATGGGGAAGGTTCTCTTAGACAGCATTTAGGTGACTATTGCAAAAGAATAAACTGCAGCCTCATTTTCAGTTGGTAGCATAAAATCACCCAAACTTTGCCCTCAGCCTCACCCACAATTCAATTTGTTGCAACAACCACCATGTGTGAGGTTTTGAGATGAGTGGGTGGAAATCAGGGTAGCAGGAACATTTGTGCTTTTGTTGTGTCAGATACCACCCACAACCCATACTCAGAGCACAAACCTGCACTACCACCACCACCACCACCTTTGGTGCCAGCTTTTGAAAATAATGCAAATTGATCTTAGACAGTTTGAAAAAACACTAGGTTTTGTATGTAAGTTGAGAGTACGTTTCTGGCTTTTGTTAACAGAATACATAATATTAAAAACTGGGTTCAAGTTCATGCAATTCAGTATCTGTAGCTCTTTGTAGATAGCTTAAGAGAAGTGTTTTGTCCTGAGCACTGTTCATAGTAGCAATTGTGTGTGTATTCATACAGCTTTTATACACTAAACCAGAAAATATCAAAGCACCAAAAATAGTGATGGAAGATGCCAATGAGTTAATAGTCAGGGACGCAGCTCCTGGACAAGCGTGACCACAAGTAAATCTTGAATTTGTTGTTTTCCTCTATACCTTCTGAGATGGTGATTTGCGCTGCACAGCAGAACAGATCTTTGCCTTTCTTTTTCAGTTACTAGAGGATTTGCAGAGCAGGAAAAGAAGATTACAATTCCTCTCAGCAGAAAGTAATCCTTTTAAAGTTAGGTATGTCAGCATTCATTGAGAAGTGTGGGAAAGTGCATGCTACTTAAAATGCTTGACAGGTCTCAGAGAAGCGTGGTGGCAGGAAGATGGGAGCAAAGCCCCCCGTCATGATTACAATGGCCCCCAAATTGGAGACTCTTAGAGGGGGCAGTGAAAACAGAGTTCAGGAGCAAGGATTAATTTTAATGTTTATCCAGCTTGGTAAACTCACAGTAGTAAAGTCCAAAATTATAACCTAGAATGGTATTTGTTCATTTGAAACTCATGGCAAACAATTTTCTGTTTACAAGGTCACTTCAGAGAGTTGGTAGCTCTGTTCTGTAATTTTACTGTGCAGCAGGATGTTAGTGTTATGTTACTGAGTATCCCATGACCTGATGGATCTGCTCTACCTGATACATATCCTGAGCAGCTCATAATTCCTTCAGTATGCATTTGTTCTGTTTGGAAACTTACAGTCTGATTATGGTCACACTGAGCCCAAGACAGAAAATATTGTTATGAGTTTCATTGTATAGCTTATAAGTCCAAAGACTTGGACTAAAGCATTATCAGCAATGCTCTCATGAGATGCTGTGCAAGGTCAGACGCTACTCCGGACTCAGTCGCTGCAGAATACTTCAGACCTAATATATAAAGGCTGAAGTTGAAGAGTATCCAGAATTCAGTTGAACCTCATCTGAGCAGCTGATGAGATTCTACTGTCAAGGCAATAACACAAAAACTGTTGGGCATTAGAAAAATGAACTTTAAATTAATATGAAAAGAAGGAAAGAAAATGGGCAGGAATTCAGTGATAGAAAGTCCACACTGACAAATATTTGAGGTACAGCTGCAGAAAAATTGAACAGACAAAATTTTTACACCCCCCTCCCCATACTTCTAAAAGAGCAACACAAAGAGCAATAACTGACAAGAAGGACTTGAAAATTCTGAGAAGAAAAATGATCGTGAAAGTACAAAATGGAGTGCAAAGTTAATGGAAAAAAAAAGAGAAACAAAGCAACAAATTGCATAAAATAGATGAAGATATCAGGCAGTTCATAATGTATCTCTAATGGCATAATAGCTGCACATCCCTATTGTGAGAGAATGCAATTTTATTCATTCTAATTTAGCACAGGACAGTCAATGCAGCCATTTCAAATCTGTTGTTCGCAATCCAAGATAGCATCTTGACAGCTTTTAACAAAGTGCTTCATAATGCAGACTGTTGGGGACAACTGAAAGAACCAAACCCAAGGTCAGCAGTGGAATACATAAAGTACAAGTATTTCAGGAATATATGGCACAAGAGATCTTTATTCTTTTGTATTTCAAGAAATCCACATTTCAATTTTGCTGATATTATACATAATTCCTGCATTTTGTCTTCTACTGAATTCCCTCCTCCCCACCTCATGCCCAAAGCTGCTTATTTCCGCAGCCTGAGTGACAACTGCAGGTGCCTCTATAGGCAAACCAGTGTTTAAACGGCCTGCTTTGGCGAAACGGTTCTTTGTTTGCATGTAACAAGTTTCTACACATTCTCTCTTAACAAATGCTCTCCATATGGTTGGAATATAAAGGCGTGGAAGTACTTAAATGGGTACTCTGCCATGTCTTGCACTGAGGATCAGGTACCATGGTACATGGAGGGGCTCTTCCACTTTGAACAGTGGCTGTTGAGAGGAGGGCAAAAGACAACCTTTTCTCATCTGTCCTTCACTTCCCAACAAAAATGTTACTTTCCTCTGACTTTTATTTTAAGTCAATTATTGCAGTGGAGTATTTAAAAGACCTAATCAGACCTGGGAACTCGTTGTAGTAGGCAGACTGTACAATGCATTTTGAAGCGTCCCCTAAATGAAAACATACATATGATTTTTAATTCTATGTCATCAAGAAGGTATTAAAATAGCCAAAGCAATCTGAATTAGTTTTTAGCATGGTAATTCACAGTCAGGTTTGAAGACAAGCTCCAGAATAACACAGCTGGTTCCTCTGATTTGTTTTTATCGATTAAAAAATTACAAAGGTAGTTAACCATGGGTTTATTTCAGCCAGGTTATGTGGGTAACAGAATTTCTTGCTGTTCTGGTCCAACTATCCAGACTAGAGAGCTTGTGGAAGGTTACTCATATGCTGCTAGACAGAAACCTGGGTGTGAAACATGCCCTCAGACCTCATCCTGGAATCTCCCAGTTGAGGCATAGCCATCAATTGCTCTCCTATTTCTGGAAGGGTCTGGAGCATAAATCTGATGAGGAGTAGCTTAGGGAACTGGGCTTGTTTAGATCGGAGAAAAAGAGGCTCAGGGGAGACTTAATTGCTCTCTGCAGCTGCCTGAAAGGAGGTTGTTGCAGGGCGGAGACCAGTCTTGTCTCACAAGGAACAAGCAAAAGGAGAAGAAATGGCCTCAGATTCAGCCTGGAGGGCGGTTTAGAATGCATATTAGGGAAAATTTCTTCACATAAAGAGTGGTCAGCCATTGGAACAGGCTGCCTGGGGAAGCGGTGGAATCAAATCCCTGAAGGTGTTAAAAAATCGCGTGGGTGTGTTATTTGGGGACATGGGTTAGTGGTGAACTTGTCTGCCAGGTTAATGGTTGGATTTGATGATTTTAGAGGTCTTTTCCAACCTTAACGATTTTATGATCCTAAAGCTACATCTCCCCCCTTTTTAGAGGTTTTCAGGAGGCTTACGCTTCTCTCTTGTACTGCGTAAACGCTATAAATTATTCGGAGGATGAAAGCCTATTCCCCCAGGGCAAAGACCGCTCCTTTCAGACTAACAGCTGCTGTCCTGCGAGGAGCGTGTAGGAAAGAACGCATGGCCAAGGGATCCGCAGCTGCACCCGGACGGCAGCTCCCCATGCCCAGCCATGCCACATGGGGTGCCCCGTCGCCATCCCGCCTTTCCCGCGCCGCCGGGGGCTCCACCCCCACACCGCCCCCCGCTCC